>JBCEWC010000695.1:0-51136 GCA_038996855.1 Solanum aculeatissimum | reverse complement strand
TTAGGGGTGGGGTGGGGGGGGTGGGGGGAGTGCTCCTTAATGGGCTTGAACCGAGATGTCTGGTTAAGGATGGATGAATGTATTTCATGAATTTGTAGATCACATTTGAATTAGAGAATCTAGAGTACTATCAAAGTAATCTTAAATCTATGTTGCTTGGATTCTTCAAAAGTAGTGCATTTTGGAGAGTCCGAGCAACATAGACATAAACGCCTTAAATTTGAAAGAGTATTTCACTAGAGAATCTGAAAATGATCAAGATAATCTGTTCAGCTAAATTATCTTGTGCTCATATTTCAGAGATTCTTCCCTTCAGAGTTCGGTATGGATGTCGATAAGATCAATGCTGTGGAGCCAGCAAAGTCTACATTCGCTGTGAAAGTCCAAATCCGGAGAGCTATTGAGGCTGCAGGAATTCCCTATACTTATGTCTCATCCAACTGTTTTGCTGGTTATTTCTTACCAACTTTGGTCCAGCCAGGAGCCACTGCTCCTCCTAGAGACAACGTCATCATTCCTGGAGATGGAAATGTAAAGGGTAAGTCGAAAAAGTTCCTTACAAAGAAAAAGTTCATGACTAAATGTCTCATTTTCTTGTCCACTTTGTTCTGTTTGTCTGCAGCCGTATTCAATGAAGAACATGACATTGGCACCTATACCATTAAGGCCGTTGATGATCCGAGAGCATTGAACAAGACCCTTTACATCAGGCCTCCCAAGAATACCTTATCGTTCAACGAGCTTGTGGCTATATGGGAGAAACTGATTAGTAAAACTCTCGAGAAAAGCTACGTTCCAGAGGAGCAAATTCTCAAAGACATCCAGAGTCAGTACTCTATCATTTGTCTAAAGTCGAGATTGTTTCTTTTTGATTTAACATAGGTAATCCTGACGTTGTGTGTTGTATAATGTTGCAGCATCTCCAATTCCTATCAATATCATACTAGCAATCAACCACTCCACATTCGTGAATGGTGATCAGACCAATTTTGAGATTGAGCCATCGTTTGGGGTTGAGGCCTCTGAACTTTATCCAGATGTCAAGTACACCACTGTGGAAGAGTATCTAAGTCACTTTGTCTAAATATTCAGACGTTTTATGTCTCCGATCACTCGAATAAATTGTTAGATGATGAGTGTTGTCAGACATATGAGTTCCTGTTAACACTGTCATCGGAGACACGTAAAATGGTATGTTTTAAGTCTGTTTTTACCATCCATACTATAATGAAACTACAGAAAATGGAAGACATTACTGTCTTTTTGCTTATGTACCAGATTTTAAGTTGTGATGTATTATGAAAGAGTCTTGTTGTCAATAAGGATCAATCAAAGAGGACACTCTACCGTTTATATATGAGGCTCACTTATTTCAGTTTTCTCTAGTTTTATCGTATGGAACATGATCAACGATCGAGAAGATACATTTTCCGCTTTTTGTTTGTTGGCTCTTCATTTAGAATGATTTAGACCTATGTAATAGTATCCCGATCAAATAGCTGATACGCGGGTACATAGGAATTGGAAAATATTGTCAATTTGGTGTGTGATGATTTCAAATGATGAGTTATTACCCTACCAATATACCATAATCATTCATGCTTTAGTCATACTCCATGAAGTTCCTCTGCTTTTTCCCTACTAGTTAGGTAAACCTTCCAACTTCACCTAACTTTTGTTTGGAAGAATATGCTTCTTCATTCTAGAATGGATCATGATCTTTTCTTTAGAAGAGTGGAGACCTTTACGCGAATTGTCTACTTTTTCTAACCGGTGTACATAGATTATACATGATCATACACATATAATACATGGATTATACATCTGTCCATTCAACCCCTGCCAAAATAGTGCAAGGACCACCCTGTCTCAGTGCTCAAGTGGGGTTGCCTTAACAATTTGGAAGAATAATGACACTCAATTTCTTGAACCAAAATGAAGTTTTCCACTCTTCACCTTATAAACTAAGTTGCTCAGGCCACCATAAATGTCCTCGCATCTGTATCAGATCCTCCAAAAGAATCTGGACAACATAGCTTGACGGCATTTTCATCTCCCATAACCTCATTGTCTCCTGTCAAGACCAGTCATGCAGTGATGGATCCAAAAATTTCATTCAGAGGGTTTGAAAAATAGAAATAAAAATATAAAGTACAAAATTAGTATTTGTGGTCCAAATTGGACAGTCTAGTACCACTGAACTATCTCTCCTCTTTGATTTAGATGGTTCAAAATTAGCAGATGTATAAAAATATAGAAAAATCACCTTATGTATACAGTGTATTTTTTTTGCTGAGGAGGTTCGGGTGAACCCCCAGCACCTATGTAGGTCCACCCCTGCAGCCATTGCCTCGGTACCCATGCTAATGGTGGTGCCGCCGCGACAAGCGCTTTCCTTGGCAACATCCCCATAAGTTTTCCAGCCTTTATTCTCTCCTTTAGCTCACCTGCCAAAAAAAAAAAACTACTAACTTCAAACTTGATCGTATAACCGACTAAGCTACTAAGATTTTCGTTTTAACAGTATCCTTACTTGTATGTTTGATAACAAAAAACTCTCCATTGGCTTTAGCAGTAGCTGATAAACGAACAAGAACAGGAGTAACAATGGTGAGAACAGCCCAAAAGAATAAAATCAAGACAATTGTTTTCCCACTCATTTGATGGAGGATTTTCAGAAATACATTGAAAGAAGAATTTTATATATATATACTGATAGTAATTAGGTACTGCAACAAGACAGGGCGGAGCTACATTCACCCAAGGGTGGTCAGATGAACACCCTTCGTCGAAAAACTTTTTTGAATATATAGGTTAAATATAGAACACCATTGATACAAAAATCACTCACTCATGTTCTAAAAGTATTAACATCCTTGATGAAAATGCTGGCTCCGCCACGGCAAGAAGACCTTTTATTACTTAGCTGGCCATGTTTTATGAACTAATCACATTGATGATAGTAAAATATTCCAAATTATTACCAGAAATAGTGTCTAATTAGACGTGTATGATACGTACAAATAAACTCATTTGTTATAAATGCCAAATAATCTTGTTATTTTCTCTCTTAAGGTTGTTAAGAAGTTGTTACACAAATTGGTATTAATGGTCACACATTCACGATTTAAATATGTACCTCCTTTTGAGTAAAAAATTCCTATCTAAATCAAATTTGTCGATAAATTTAAAAAGTTATCAGCATATTCAATTTTGTATTTTTAAAAAAATATTATTTTTCACGATTTAAATATGTACCTCCTTTTGATTCATTTTTGGGGAGAATAATGCAATTTGAAATAAATTGAACATCACTTTTTCTATCTCATTTTATGTGGCACCTTTTTGAATGAAAAAGGCAATAATTAATATATTTTAGTCGATCAGTGAATAATACATAGCTTTATACTTTGCTTCCTTGTGTATTCAAGACAACAACCGAAAGATTTGAATCTTAGATTTTTATTTAGTTTTCTAAATTTTGTTCTCATGCTTGCATGCGTGAAGAGGCTTCAAGCTTATTTTTATTAGGTCCAAAAGCTTTTCAAAATGTTTGATCCAACATAATTCTCGAAATTATCTCATTTTATGTGATATCTTTTCTTTTTTGGTTCGTCCAAAAAATAATATCAACTTACTCTAATAAAAAATAATTTACCTTTAATATTTTCTTTTTACCCTTAAAAAATTATTCTCGATCGTATAAATACCTAAAAATAATTTTACATCATAAATTTCAAAAATTTGCTTACGTTGACACATAAATTATCTTAAAAATCTTAAAATTACTAAAAATACCCTCAAAGAAAAAATAGAACTTCTAGCCAAATTTGCCCTTCTCTATTCTGCCCTACCATTACTCTGTGTAAGCCTTCATTTCTCAGTCCCACCAATCGTTTCTCTTGCTAAGCCACAACGCAAAACACCTTGACTGCACAAGCCCACTGATCAGAAGAAGAGAAGAGGGCTAAACGAAGAAGAAGAAGGAGGAGGTCAAAAATGGGAACCCTTGGGAAAGCAATTTACTCCCTGGGATCCATCGTTCGAGCGACCGGCAAAGCCCTTGATCGCGTCGGCAATCGTCTTCAAGGCAGCTCCTACTTAGAGGAACACTGTAATTTCCTTATTCTTAATCCTAGATCTCATCTCTCCAACGCTTATTTTACCGATGTTTCAATATGATATGTTGTCGCTGATGCATCTATGCTTGTTTATGTTATTGCATTTCATCCGTTGCGGTTAGTTAATACTCTTTGTATGGAGAAAAATGGTAGAGTTTGGAGCGTGGAGGTTAGAACATTTGAGTTTCAGTGTGAGGACAGTTAGAAATTGGTCCTAATTTAGGAGTTGTAGTTAGTTGATAAGCTTGTTTTGATATGGTATTGTGTCTCTGCCATTTACGCTTGTTTATATTATTGCATTTCACCCGTTGCGGTTAGTTAATTCTCTTTGTATGGGGAAAAATGGTAGAGTTTGGAGTGTGGAGGTTAGAACATTTTAGTTTCAGTGTGGGGACATTTAGAAATTGCTCCTAATTTAGAAGTTGTCGTTGGTTAATAAGCTTATTTACAGATTCTTCCATTTGATTTTGTGTCTCTGCTACATTTAGACTTGTTTAAGTTATTGCATTTCATCCGTTGGGCTTAGTTAATACTCTTTGTGTGGGGGGAAATGGTAAGTTTGGAGTGTCTAGGTTTGAACATTTGGGTTTCAGTGTGAGGACAATTAGAAATTGCTCCTAATTTAGAAATAGTCGTCAGTTAATAAGCTTGTTTACAAGATGTTTCAATATGATTTTGTGTGTCTGCTCATTTAGGCCTGTTTATGTTATTGTATTTCATCTGTTGGGCTTAGCTAATACGCTTTTTTTAGGAAAAATGGTAGATTTTGGAGTGTGGAGGTTAGAACATCTGATTATCAGTATGAGGAAATTTAGACAATGCTCCTAATTTTGAAGTTGTAGGTAGTTAATTCGCTTATTTATGGATGTTTCAATCATTATGATATTGTGACTCTGCTGCATCTATGCTTGTTTATGTTATTGCATTTTATCCAGTTGCTTTCTGTTAATACTCTTTGTTTGGGGAAAAATGGTAGAGTTTGGGGTGTGGAAGTTAGAACATCTGATTTTCAGTGTGAGGACATTTAAAAATTGCTCCTAATTTTAATAAAAGAAATTACATAAATAATTTTATACATCAAACAAAAAAAAGGACTGTAAATCACAACTTCTTTACGAAAAAAATTTAGAGGAAGAAACATTGTGTGACTCCTCAATTAGTGCAAGTAGTATTCTTCTTGAGAATGTGTAATGTTGTCCTGTGAATGCCAGATCTTCTGTGGGTCGTTATTGGAGTTCCAAGTATTGCACTTTGGAAATGGGTGTTCAGTGCCTATGAAGTATGCTTTAGGGAAAAAAACTAGGGAAGGGCGTAAAAGGCGTTTTGGAGTGGGTTCTAATGTGTATTCTACTCTATGCTTATTTGAATTCTATGTTCAGTAGTTTTAGGTAACTGATTCTGAGCGCAAATGAAGTACAAGCGAGTGAAAGATGTAACATGCTACAATTGTCTTTGTAAAGCATAAGAAATGCAGGCTATTAGCTTGAGGGCTTGTATCTTAAAAGAACCTTTCCTTATGTCAAAACCTATTTGCTCAGTCCTTTTAATTAATCCCTTTTACTTATAGTTAGGGTCTAGATTAGCCTCTTTGATTGTTGTTAAGACACCAAAGACTCTTCTATTCTCAAAATTTGTTTGGTTGTATAAGAGAATCCCAGGAGAAAGCTAGTTATACTTTTCCTTGGGGAGCAAAATTTGTTGGATGGTTTGTTCCAGTCTGAATAGCACCTTATACTTATAAAAGTGGTGCTATCTTTTATCAATGCAAGGAACCTCAGCACCATTTAACTCACTCTATTCTAGTTGCATATTAAGCACATTTTCACGGACTACTGGTGCTTGCAACCAAGACTTTAGGCAGTTTACATGCCCACCAAGTTTTTTGTTGATTCAAATATTTGTTCCTTGAAATGGAGGAAAGATCACAAAGTTGGTGTTAAGTTGTTCCACATTGGTTGTGGGATGTGGAATTGGTCTCCTTATATCTTGGTTAATTCTCACCTCATGAGCTAGTTTTGGGGTTAAGTGTAAAATCCATTTCTTATCATGGTATTAGGGCCAAACACGTCCCAAGTTTGGTTTAGCCCTTGTCCAGACCCTATACATGGTGTCCATGCTCCAGTTGGTAGGCCTGGGCATCTGGGAGTGGAAAGTTGTCCTGCATCCAAAGTCCAATTCTTGTCAGGTGGTTGTTGATTTAAGAGGGACCTGAAGTGTTATTTTGGTGCGGATTCTTGCTAGTCTCTATTATGAATTGAGAACTGGATTGCTATGCTAGTTGCTTCATTCTCTCTTCTTTAACACATAATATGCCTACTAAAGAGCAGCATGTGATATGTAACATGAATACTTATCCACTTAATTGTCACTATAACCAGGAGTCCACAACCTTCAATGCTCTTCTATCTCCTTCCTGTCTTATAGTTTTCCCATAGTGTAGAGCCCTATATTATTTTATCTATGTATGTTTGAACGGGAAAAACTTATCTTTTCATAATCTCCATCTCCCAAACTGGTTTCTTCCCCTCCAAGGTGGAAAAAGAATCTCCAAATACCCACAGCAAAGCAGTTCTTGGTTCTGGTTTAGACATTTGATGATAATCCTATATGCCATACCAAAAACTAAAACTACGTAACAGTATTCAATGATTTCAATCCGTAGAAACCAATTTGACTACTGAAGCAGGAAATGGGATTTTGATTTTGTACAGTCCAGTTAACCTAATAAGATTGCACTGTATTGACACATGTATAAAGACTGAAGATAGATGATCTGAGAGTCATGTCATGTTGGCTAAACGGTCAATCATATGCATTGCGGAGAAGTATCTTTGCACTTTTTGTTCTTCAGATGCTTCAAACAGATCAACCTTAGACTGTTGACATTTGTTGAGTTCTGGTTGTAGGCAGTATAATGCACTTTGATCTCACAGTATCGTGTCTATTCAGTATCAGATGCTAGTGTGCATGAACTCATGATAGGTCATAGTTGAATTTTAATGATGCACTATTATCATATGTATTTATTCTCGCATGAATTGCTCCAATTATGCCTTACTGATCCTTCATGCAACAATTGCCTGATAGCTTCTTAAATCCCCTCTCCCTCATTAAAAAAAAGAAGAAAAAAACATCTATTATTTAGCCTTATAATAATTAGACTCCTTTTGAGTGGTTAAATTTTGATTCTAGGTTTGGTTAGTTACACCTTCTTTGTTTCAGTATCCAGGCATCGGACTCTTATGAACATATTTGATAAGGCTCCAGTGGTGGATAAGGATGTATTTGTAGCTCCAGGTGCCTCAGTCATTGGAGATGTCCATGTGGGGCGCAATTCATCTATTTGGTATGGCTGTGTGCTACGAGGTAAGTATCTTATCACAACATTGTTGTTGTTGGATGGTGTGATGAAGTTATACATGACAGCTAACATCTTTTTGATTTATTTAGTTACGAGTTATTGGGGGTTATAAAGTAGCAATTTTGATTTTTAAGTCTATGTTTCCATGACTCCACCATTAGTGCATAAAAATTTGAAGTTGGTATGATGTACGTTATCCAGAAGCAAATAAGAGTTAATCTTTTGTTGCTTGCTAGCCTTCTACATTTTCTTTCCTCAGTTCTTCCATATGACAGCTAGCATAGGGTACTGAAGCTGCTCTATGTGCTGTCCTCTTTGAATAGTGTTGCTCTTAATCTAGAATAAACCATTTGAAAATTGATCAGCAAATGAATATCATTTTGGGGGGCTTCTTGAACTTGAACAATTTCTCACTTGAGTCACTAGTTTCAGATAAAAAAACCCAATTCCCATAGATCTTTCCATCTCTAGTCGGTCTAACATCAATTGCAATGGTTTGATAGACACTTCATTGGGATAGATGTAGGAAATCTCTCCTCCTTGATATATTATTCTTTTCAACACAAGACACTTTAGAATGCAAGGAACTTTGAATAAATGCATGAAATGCCATTTATATGGTTTTGTTTTAAATTGTACATTTGGACTCTAAAACCCTGTCTTACACATGCCTATGTAGAGTGTGTTAGTACATATTCCTTCTCATGTCACATAAACAATCAGCAAAATGTGAGATGCGGTAAGGGTGTTCTAATGCCAATCCAACATGTTTAGGGAAACTATTAATTTCTCATACATGACACATTTTAACAGATGGGCTTACTCTTCCCCTTGTATGAGCTCTTGCAAGTAATCACTTAGGCGAAATTCAACTTTTATTTTGAGTTATTTGTTTCTTTGTTTGTCTATTCCTCCCTTCTCCATCTTTTTTTTTTAATGATAACACAACTTCAGCACTTTTTTTGGTGTAGTGATTATTAGTCGGCAAATTTTTTTCCTTATTTGCATACTATATTGTGGTATATTAAATTTTTATGTGCCTTCTCTTTTACAGGAGATGTTAACAGCATCAGTGTCGGATCTGGTACCAATATACAGGACAACTCCCTTGTTCATGTGGCCAAATCAAATATAAGTCAACAGGTGCTGCCCACCATTATAGGGAACAATGTCACCATTGGTAAGCAACTAAGCATTCAAGTTGACCTTAGCATCAGTTATCTTGGTTTTATGGATACTAACTTGTGCTCTCTGTAGGTCATAGTGCTGTTGTACATGGCTGCACCATTGAGGATGAGGCCTTCATTGGTATGGGAGCCACACTGCTTGATGGTGTTCATGTAGAGAAACATGCCATGGTTGCTGCAGGAGCCCTTGTGAAACAGAAGACAAGGATTCCCGCCGGAGAGGTAGGATATCCAGTAGTCCCCTCATCACCAGTGATTGCTTTACCGTAAGTCCAAAAAGATGTGGTAGACGCATTGCTAAAATTCATTGGCTTGGTGAAATTCCATAGAGGTGTTCTACTCTCCTCTTGAGGCATATACCTATGTTTGCTGCTACTGCTAGCAATAGCACCTCACCTCTTAAAATACGTGTATGGAGTTTCTCTTTCTTTTGTTGGTTACACTCTCTGGGCCACCTATGTTGGAGATGAGAGAGAAGCAAAGACGTTGAAAACATGGTTGGATTTTGTCTTATATTAGATATTGCATTTGGCTATACTGTATTATCATGTAGGAACTTGCCCTTATCTATCTGATCTTGATTGCAATTAGGACTTCACATTTCCTAGTTTATTACCACTGCACAGGAAAGGTAAAGCTTATTTTGTGCCTAAAGAAAAAGCATGGGTGAAGAAAGCGGCTTCTTATGCAATTCTAAATTTTTTGCTTGCTATGCTATTCTGAATAGGTCAGATACAACAGTGTTACTTATACATTGCAAAGTCATAAGTAATGTGAATATGAGATCGTAACTTTGACACCAACTTATGCCTAGATAATTGGTTCATTTAATTTTCCTATAAAATTTGACTTGTCTCACTGTCTTAAATATATACTATGGTTGGGTTTCAAAGGAGGTTTAACACTGTCAAACGTTTCATAAGTCTACCAAGTTACATCTTTTATTTTCATTCCATTATGAATCATTGTGGTGAATCGCTCACATTATGATTGTGCTGCTTCTGCAAATAGATATGATTTAAGAGACGTACATTTGCTCTCACCATCTAATCATGAATCTCTATATGACACAGGTATGGGCAGGCAATCCAGCCAAGTTTCTGAGGAAGCTAACTGATGAAGAGATAGTGTTCATTGTCCAGTCAGCAACCAATTACTGTAACCTTGCTCGTGTCCATGCAGCTGAGAATTCCAAATCATTTGATGAGATTGAATTTGAAAAGATGCTTCGTAAGAAGTATGCCAAACGTGATGAGGAATATGATTCTATGATTGGTGTTGTCCGTGAAACACCTCCCGAGCTTGTACTTCCTGATAACATTCTCCCTCAAAAAGCTGCAAAGAGCATCGTCCAATGAGATCAGTGCCCAGGCAACTCTCTTTTTTTGCTTTCTTGAGATTTAATTTTTCCCGTGAGCATCTGTATGGGATAGTCATGGATATCAGTTATTGCCCTTCCAAATAATACCAAACTTGTTGGATAGCATGACATCGGTATGTTAGTGCTTGTAGTTAAAGACTTCTGCCCGTGATTCCCCTAGTACTTCTCCAGCTTGGAAAAGGAACTTTCGCTTAAAAGCCATATGCATTTGGTGCTTGTAACTCAGAAATTGTTTTCATAGATGAATTATCTAAATTTGTACTTGGAATAACATAAGACATTGACAGCACATTCCCAAAATACTTGTTTATCAATTGAAGCATTCTGTTGGAGTTCCCCAAATGAGATGGTATAGTGTCCCTAAATCAAATTTCTGTTGTGCACCAATTTCATTTTTTGAATCCCTATCTACTGTTTGATATTCCTCCTAATGACCATGCATTATTGAGATGCAAGACTTAGTAGCACAGTGCATGTGGGGTAATCAATAGCCTAAACCTAAGGCATGTTAGCTATAGTAATGTAGTATATAATATTAGACAGGTAGAGATGATTGGCTGATTGGAGTCTGTGAAGAGCCAAAAGATGAGCAATTCCCCGTAAATTCAGCTTGTCTTATTGTGTTTTTATAATGTCAATAAAGGGATTGGAATCTGTTTGATTTTGAATGAAGTCATGAATCGGCGCATACTTGATTTTCACTTTCTCTATTGCTCTCTGTTCCATTTTATATGACATTTTTTTATGAGGCATGATATTTTAGAAATTTTTTTTTGAAACTTGTGATCGAAAATTATTCTTAAATATTTGTATGATTCATTAAAATTAAATTATTTCTAATTAGAGTAAGGTGATATTGATGTCAAATCAAATGAAATGGAGGGAGTAAAATATATATTTTCAAAATGAGGGCTCCATAGAAGATTCCTTTTGGACTACTTTTTCTTTTCACAGAAGTGGTCCAATGACTCCAGAAATGGTACTTTCTACACCATTCATAGTGGGGCAGGAGCCACAATTCTACTTGCGTGTTTCCACAAAATTCAGTCTGTATTTGAGTTTTCCAACAGAGAGAGTACCAAAAGTGAGTGTTTCAATTGATCGGCATGAATTATGATGGGATGATTGAATTTTTTTTACTTTTGACTAAGAATTTGGGAGTGTTACTTCAAAAATGGACAGGGTAAGTGAGATTTATGATTAGTCATACTCCAATATAAATTTAAACATGATGTAAATAAAAAATAAGTGTATCAATAAGGTAAAAACTCAATCAAATGGGAGGTTTCAATTTTGATTGAAAAGAAAGATTGTACAAAATTGAATTTTAGAAGGCAGGGACGTGAGGCGAGGCGTTGTCATGTAGTATGAGGTGAAGCATAAATTCTGAGACACGGGGCGTAAGTCCATGGATCTATGAAGTGTATATCTCATATATTTTATATTTTAAATACTTCAAAAATAAGCAAAAGTAAAACTTTCAATAATTCTGCAAATAAATTTAAATAAATCACCAATAATACAGGCTAAACATTGCAATTGTTATTTGAGAAAGGTAACAATATAAAAAAGGATAATAATTGAGATAATTCTTAAAGTAAAATCATTATCCATATTCACATTTACTAATCTTTCCTACCCTTAACTGATATTTGCGTTGTTTAATATTTACATATTTCAAACTAGGAAAGGATAAAAAGAGTCAGAGTAATGACCTAAAAAAAATAAAGTCACTTAAGAAACATAATGTTATGAAATCTCTATCCTATCTGTTTAAGACACGATTGTCTAAAAATTATGAGAGTTACTTATTTTCTTATATATTTTTTAAAATATTGTACAACAAATTATTACACCTATAATAAAAATTACTGTATAATTTATAGCAAAAAAAACTTTTAAAAATAATAAAATAAAAATTGACGTCCAGAACCGAAACTTACATTTTTATATCAGAAACTTACGCCCCAAATTTTAAGACTTATGCCTTATGGATCTACTCCTTTAACTTACGCTTTGAAGCATTTTTAGTATGCTACGCCTCGAAAACATTTTTTAAAACACTGGTACTAAATATGGAGAGACATTATTGAAAGGTAGACAAAAATCTGAGAGGAGCACGAGTTTAGATACGTTATTTTGTTACAAATATTTCAACAAAATTGTTGAAGTGAAATTTATGGAAACAGACAAACCACCAAATATCTACTGGTCTATGTCTTTAACTTATATAAGTTTAGTCATATCTTACGTGGATTATTTTTTTATATATATTTATAAAAGAAATATTCTTTTATTAAAAAGCAAAAAAAAAAGATAAAAAATACTAGACATCATTTGTTCCACCTTCTCTTTCATAAGTATTGAAAAATTATAGAGCACTTCAATTGGTTATTAATCAATGAAAAATATAAAGAATTTATACCAAAAAACAAGAAATCTAAAAAAGAGATTATAATTATTGATGCCTTTTTAAGTCCGTCAAAATTGTGTATTTAAAGTTGAGAATTTTTGTAAACGTCAAATAGAATTTATTTTAGGTGAACTTAAAATTTAAATTTAGTGAGTTCAATGTTTAAAAATTTTAGCAGAGCAGTAAAGATAGATTGAAAAAGTATTGGGGGAAAGTGATTAGACAGGATATGACGCAGTTTCATATCATCGAGGACATGACCTTAAATAGAAAGGAGTGGGGGTTGTGTATTAGGGTAGAAGGTTAGACAGTTGGTAGCTAGGGGTAGGAAGCCTTGTGATATAGTAGGTTAGTGGCGGTATTCGTGTCATTTTTATATTGTATTGTTATTGTCCGTCATTTATTTTGTTACTTTTCTGTCTTTACAAACTATCATTTGTTTTTCATTCTAGTCGTTTGGTTTCATATTTAGTATTTTCTACTTTTGGGGATGATATTTTTGAGATGAGGGTTTTTCGGAAACAACATTTCTTATCTCTATGAGATAGTAGTAAGATTTGCGTACATTTTACCTTTCTCAAACCTCACCTATGAAATTTCACTGTTATTGTTATTGTTTAAGTTTAAAAATTTTAACGTTGAAATTTATATATAGAATTTATTTATTCTAGGTCCACATGCATAATTATACGACCAGAATTCCACCCAACAATATTTTACCTATCCAGACATTTTTTTTAAATTTTGTGGCCAACAATTTAGGAAGTAGAAAATTCGTAATATTTGTCTACTGCTATTTTCATTTGGAAAACAAAAATATTTCTTGGCAAGATAAAAGATTCTTTTTCCCCATCTAAATATATATAATTGTTACACAATTTATCGTATTATTTATTTAAATATTATCTTTATTTTTTTTTAGTTATCATATCGTATTTTTCAATAGCTAATTTGTCTAATTGTTAAAGTTAAATTATCCATGCATGCCTTGCGTATACAAATAATTTAACATAAATTAGTGTTGTGCTAAGAAAAGTTCGAATTTAATTAATTAGTTCATTTTGTAGATAAAAATATACGAAATTATTCATTAACAAAAATTTCCAAAAACCATTTTTATATGTATATAAAAAAGAAATATAGACAAATATATAATTTGTACTTGGCGGCCACAAATTTTTGTCAGAACTCATATAGAAGCATGCTTGGTGCCGTCCTTATTAATCAAATATATTTCTTGAAATTAAATAAATATTTCTTGAAAATTGAATTTTAAGTCAAACAATATATTTAGTGAAATCCTACGACTAACTGAGCTCGATCATTTTTTAAAATAATTTATATTACTCGATCGTTTATTATCATTCTTTTCACTTTCCTATTTTTAATGGGAAAAAAAACAATCGAGCTTGATTGATTTTAGAGTTGGATCAGTTTTTATGATCTTCTAGCCAAGGGTCTTTCAAAAATAATTTTTCTATTTATATGAGGTAGTGTTAAAATCTTCATTCTTTCTATTCTTTTTGGACCTAACTCCCTCCGTCCATCTTTACTTGAACCCTATACTATTTTAGGATGTTCAGCAATACTTGTTCAGTCAATGAAATCAAGAGATAATTTTACGCTTAATTTTTAATTTAACCTTGTCATTAATTATAGTTATTTCCTTATTACATTTTTCAATATATTGTATTAATTATATTCAAAGGGTGATTTGGTAAAATTACCCCTATCATTTACTACTTTTTAATCTTTGTGTCAAGTCAAAAGGGATCAAGTAAAAATGGATAGAGCCAGTATTTATGAAACTTGACTAGGTATGTTGTTGTCTCATCGTGTCTTTAATAGTCATGGTTATTTTAGTTCTTTTATTATCTTTGATAGAGAGCGCTTTCTCCGAATATGCCTTATGTAACGCGAATTAAGATTAATTAAATTTTAATATGGGTATCGAATATCGGATGAAAAAAATAGCTAGCAAAAATACTTCATTTTAGCAAATTTAAAGAATCAAAGAGGCTTCAAATTATATTTGTGGGAGTAAAAAAGACCTATTGCCATATATAAAACACATTTTTGGCTAAAAACTCATTGAAAAATCACAAAAAGGAAAAAACAAGTGGACAAGTAGTGAACAGTGTGCAGTAAAGAAGAGAGAGCTTCTATAAATTGGAGGATTACATAGAGAAAATTTACACAGGGGAACATCCAATCTAGTGGGGGAAAAGAAATCAAAACTCCCATTTTTCTAGAGATTTATAAGGGAATTATGGGAGTTGAAATTCGACCAGCCACCATTAATGGTGAAAATCACAATGAAAATGGAAACATAGGTGCACCAGTGGTACTTGGACTCCAACCCTTTGCCCTAGTAGACCATGTAGCTAAGGTGGATTGGTCTCTTCTCTCCCAAATTCCAGGAGAACGTGGTGGCTCTTTCCCAGTATTTCCTCCTTTCTTTTTTTGGATTTTCTTGATTCTCAGTTATATACAGTTTTTTTGTGATAAAGATGAATTCTTTTTGATTGTTTGTGATTTTTAAGGTTTGGGGTTAGTTTGATTTTGAAATAATTGATTGTTAATTGGTACAAAATTAGATCTTTGAATGCATAGTTTCAGCTGGCTATACCTTTTAGTTCCCCCTCTTTGGATCTTTGATTCTGTGTGTGTTTAATTATCCTGCTTTAGTTGTGGGGTGGGACAAGGAGTTTGGTAGCTGGGGTTTGATTGTTGTTGATAAGAATCTGTCTAGTGTTTTGTAATTGCATTATGAGGGCATGGGGAGACAATGTCAAAATCCAATAGAACAATCTGTTGATATAGCAAAATCTAGTGTATCAGCTAACAGAATGAGTTTTGATGTATCACAGAATCTGACAGGCAGGTTATGGGTGAGATGATCTTGGTTTCTCCATATATCATGAGGTGTTATGTCTTTTGTGATTCTAGAATTGAACATTATAGGTTGATGATTGTAAAATAACCTTTTGGGTTTCGGGTTTCCTACGACCATCAATCTGAAACTGAAACTGAGGGAATTTGGATCGCATTTGATGCTTTGGACGTCAGAATTGGACTAAGAGGATGTTTTGGTTGAGTTGATAAAATGCATTTTACATTTTGTTCATTAACTTTCCTCTTCTCTAATCCATGTGATTCATTCGTTAAAAGATTATGTTGCTGCATATCTTACCCTGCATTCTGCCTATGTGCAAACGGTTCGACGCCTGGAGGATGAAAGCAGTAGTGAAATATTCTAAACTACGATTTCTGAGTGCTAAATTTGTTGGGATGTGAAGACTGACTTAAAATATAGGATTCATATAGCCGACCATGACGCAGAATTGGTTGGCTTATCTTGCCTGTAATGCCAGCTAGGAGAGCCATAATGTTTATTAAATCAAAATGGCACGCTAAAATACAATAACCATGAAGTATTATGTTTGCTACTAATGTCCTTATTTGTTTTAAACAAGAATCTGATCCATTTAGTTTCCTTTGTTAACTTAAGGTTGCAGTTGAAGAGTTAAGGCATATACTCAACGAGCTTAATGGTCATTTCCTTCCTTCTACTGACAATGAATCCCTATTGAAGACCATAGCTGGAGGTAGTGTTGCAAATACAATTAGAGGGTTGGCTGCTGGCTTTGGGATTAGTAGTGGGATCATTGGGGCTTGTGGCGAAGATGAAGAAGGTAAATTATTTATGAGCAACATGGGCTTTTACAAAGTGGATCTCTCAAGATTGAGATTGAAGAATGGAACTACAGCTCAGGTGAACACATTTGCTGGATATTAGGATTCTGTATATTGACAATTCCCCAGTTTCTAATATTGTGTAATTTGTGATGTACAGTGTGTTTGTCTGGTTGATGAAGTTGGCAATCGTACCATGCGTCCCTGTTTGTCTGGCTCTGTGAAAGTTCAGGTGCTTTCCAATTTCATCTTGTCAGATTTGGCGGTGGCTAATGATTCTAATGACGTATTAAATATTAAGCTAAGTGACCTTTATGCTTATCTTTTCATTTCCTTGCTTATTAGGCAGCTGAACTGAAAAGAGAGGACTTTAAAGGTTCCAAGGTGAGGGTTCCTTACTTGATATTTTAAACGCTTATCTCCATCATTTTTTATACAATTAGTTATAACAATGTTGTATGTTTTCCCAGTAACAAGTAGAATTGTCTGATCCATTTATGAAATCAATTTAATCTGTACTCGTTGGAGGAGTACTCTAGGTAATTGTAGCATTGGAAATTTCTTCAATTATTTTGCTTGATTTGTAACAGTGGTTGATACTGAGATATGCGATACTGAGTATAGAAGTTATTAAGGCGGCCATCAAAATAGCAAAGGAAGAAGGCCTTTTTGTTTCACTCGATCTAGCCAGCTTTGAGGTAATTGTTGGCGTAGGTTACATGGTGTTGTTTGAGTATTGCAAGAAACAATTACCTGTCTTCTCGATTGATACAAAGATATTATTTCGTTCTTTGTATTTGAGCTGTCCGTGGAAGACAAATTTCATAAGATAAGAATTGTAGATTTGAAAGAACACATATCTAAATGAAACTCAAATTACATCATTACCTTTGAATATGTCTGAATAGATAACAAGATTCCTTTTTTTATCTTTGTGGCTTAATGATATACTTAATACATGGCAGATGGTGAGGAAGTTTAAATCACCTCTAATTGAATTATTAGAGTCCGGAAACATAGACCTTTGCTTTGCAAATGAGGATGAAGCAACTGAGCTGCTGAGGTGATTATTCGTCTTCGGGTTAAAACTAAGAAATTATGTTTATCGACTACAATATTGATAGGCAATTCAGGCAAATGAAGATTTTATGTCTTTCAAACATTTGGTGCAGGGGTGAAGAGAAATCAGATCCTGATGCAGCACTTGAATATTTAGCTAAACATTGCAAGTGGGCTGTCGTCACCTTGGCCGAAAATGGGTGCATTGCAAAACATGAGAAAGAGGTATCTCTAATCCTTCCCCACCTGCAGTCCATCTTTAAGACAGAATGATTAAAAAAGAACCTTTTGTTCTGGTCTTCTGGATGTTCTTATTATTTAAAGATGGTAATAGAGTTCCCCCTAACTCTGTGGTTCTTGTCATTCTTATAGTAGGCTGCCACCAATCTATAATTCTCTCTCCATTTCATTTTAAGTGAATGCAACTCGCCGTGGAGTATAACAAAGAAGGATTTATCTTATAGAGCTTTAGGTTTTTTTAAACATGCCATGATTTATTGTGGCTATAAGTTTGTCATTAAAATTGCTCGTTGACTAAAAAGGAAAGAGAGTCCCATAAAATGGCTTTCTTCGTTGATAATTTTATCATCTTTGCTTGGTGTTTATTATTGAGGTTATAAATGTAAAGGATTTTTTTTTGGTTTTCAGTTTGTGCGTGTTCCAGCAATTGGCGAGGCGAAAGTTACTGATGCTACAGGTGCAGGAGATCTGTTTGCAAGTGGGTTTTTGTATGGATTGGTAAGGGGACTGTCACTGGAGGAATGTTGTCGTGTGGGTTCTTGCAGCGGTGGTTCAGTGATTCGATCTCTTGGGGGTGAGGTAACACCTGAAAACTGGCAATGGATGTACAAACAAATGCAGACCAGGGGACTCCAACTTCCAGAGCCAAGCAAATCCTCTGTTATGGCATAGGAGAAGGGCCTTTGTTCTGCTGTCACAAGGCTTCTTCGTCCGCCAGCCCCCCATCCCCCCACCCCCTAACTCAACAGAAAGAGCAGCGCTGTGTTTTTAAAGTGCCTACTCCTTGTTATTTGACTTCTCGAGAAGAAATGTTGAACGTTGTCATGATTCAGTTTTATATGCAATGTCTTGAAAGTTGCCATTGAACAGAGAATCAAACTTTTGCCTCTTGTTCCTGCTTTATGATTTTCAACTCTTAATCGAACATTTTGTTAATATCCATCCATGGCCAGAACATGTATCCCCCTTCCCAAAACAAACCAGAAGCAATTATTCAATAAAATTCTGTATATGTCACGTTAACTTAATACTTTTGCTGGAATATATACTAATCAAGCATCATCATATAACCTCGAAGTTGTGTGGTTTTAACACGTAGGGATATGAGTTGCCCAAAACATGAGCAACTGTCTTCCCTATTCTTGCCCAAATTAGGACGAGCAAAAGAGTAACCTATTCATTTGATCAGCATGAAGGTCATGCTGTCATTCATCGACAGTCTCCAACTGAAGAAATAAACTGCGCGTAACAACAAAAGACACAAAGGGGAGGGGGCAGGAGATAGAGAGATCCAACCAAACAAAGTCATTTAAGCTGTTTATAGTTTAACTTCAGAAGCATGAGCTGTGAATTGTTTGGACCAAAGTAAAGCATGATTGCATAATAAAACATCCAAGCAGAAAATACTACCCATTGTGCCACACAAAATCTCAACATTCTAAGAAGAAATCTCTGAATATGAAAGAAGTGGGGCGTAAAGGAAGACAACATTATCAAATATCCATTGGGGCAGCTCCTTCATCAGCAGGGGCAGCACCCTCTTCAGGTGCTGCTGGTTCATCACTCGCAGCTTGCTCTGGGACATCAGCAGGAACATCTTCACCAGCCATCTCAAATTCATTGATCAATGCTTGTATGGTTTCCTTGTCCAATGTATGGAAAGCCTCTCCTTCTCCTACCACAGCGACCGTGCAGTTGGAGCTTGTTAGTTTTTCTCCTTGCAAAGTTTCTCTCAGTGCAAAGAGTGCGTCCTTGAGCAGGCTTTCACGTGAAGAATCCATGAAAGTCTCAAACCTACGTTCCAAGTAGGTTTTTGCAGCTTGTGACCGAGATCCAATGGCAAAAGCTTGATACTCGAAGTAGTTACCACTAGGACAATTGTAATAAAGGTGAGCACCAGACTCGTCCAGTCCACCAACAAGTAAGCCAACACCATAAGGCCGTTTCCAGGATCGTTGAGTGCAAACCTGCCACAAAAGCAAGTGTTAAGATGATATAAAGCGCAAAAATAAGTATTAGCTTCGGTCTGAGAAATGAGACAGTTAGCCTCATATACCAACTTAAACATTTGTTGCATTAATAGATCACCCTGAGAAATGGAGGAAAACAATGCATTTAGCTCAATATCCACCAGGACACGACAAAAGACCCAAACAATTTTTATTCTCTCCTTACATTTCCCCCATGACCAAGGCTTGATTTGTGTCATTTGTAGGTGTTCAGGCTCAACATTAAACATATCCCTTAGTGAAGAACTAAAACAACTTTGTTGGTTTTCTTATTGTATTATGGAACAAAACTGTTTGAACATGAAGCATACCAACCATCACTAAGGCCAACCTCTACTTTTTCATTCAATGAAAACAATTTGGGAGACATTATGAAAAGAGTCAGATATCAGGCACCACACAGTTGATGCAACCTATCAACAAACACCGAACAATAGTGAAAAAGTAAAAGCTTCAGCCTGCTTATCAAAATAAACCAGATGCTTTCTTGGGAAGAACTCAAGGAGTCCTTTTCAAAACTTCTTTATATGAGCTAACTATAAATAACACAAAACCTCACATTGAATAAACATGATGTAACTATGTCTAAATCATCAAAGTAGAAAGAGCATCAGAATACTGGGTCTAAATCAAACTGACAATCCTCAATGACTTAAATGGAAAAATGCCCCTCAATTTCCATTGCATTTCAACAGTGACAAAGTCAGGACACTCTAGTTAAAAGCTACAGGAAGTCTGGAACACATTTTATGCCCCAAAACCTACAAAAGTATCACCACAAAAATGACCTACCATGGACTGGTTGTATACTTAGCTTTTCTTTACTGCGCACATGTTTATATATTTTTCTACCTCAATGGGAGATTTCTATATTTTAAAGAACAAAGTGCAATTTTCAGAATCCTTAGAAGTCAGATAGCTATATGAGAATTTGCTGTCGAATGGAACACCTGCAAAGCCTACTTGGACTGCAATCACCAACAATTAGCAATAAGAAGAAGTACACTTACACTATGTTTTGTTATGAGAAGATTTAGAGTGGTGGCATTCTGACAAACTTGAATAACAGTCACAAATGTTATTACTAAGCTACACAGACACACTTCATTTACTACCATGTTCACTTTTTCTAGATAAAATCTAATTTCCTAAACATCATATCAAATATCTGACATGAAAATCCAATGAATTTATAACCAACTTTACTCCAAATATAAGGGAACGTAACTTGAAATTTCTAAAAGGTGCACACTCAGCATGTCCGAGTAGTAATAATTTACCAAGATGCAGGAACAGATTAAAGCACCTAATTATAACGTCGAAGGGGGGAATATTTGGGCAATCATTGCTACAATTTGATTATGATCTATGTTGCTCATTCAAAATTCTTGTCACATCCGCGTCAACCGAACACGATTTTTGTGTGTGGGGGATCCACACTGGATTTGGTCAACCTAACTTGGGTGCTTTGACTACATCTACGGCTAAAAATATAGCTTGATGGGTATTTGGTTTGATTATGCATTTACGTCATATGCATTCACATTAAAATACTAGAATACTTTAATATCATACAAGAAAACTAATGAATAAAATAGTAAGTATTTACATAGAACTTAATTATACTAGCTTTATTTTAATAACTTCGACTAATTTCCGAAACATATACTTATATCCTCTGCCATTTTGAAAAAGAATGGCACTATTCCTTACTAGTCCATTCCAAAAGAATGTCAACTTTCTAAATTTGGAAACAATTTAACACGAATGTCCCATTTTACCCAGAATGATAAGGTTTTTATAGCCACACAGATGTTATGGTATTTTTAAACTCCGTGCACAATCAAATTATGCTATATAACAAACAAAGGGAGTTTGTCGTATTATACATTCATTGGTTTTTCTTAGCACTCGTACTCATGCACCTATCGTTATCCCCGAATCCTAAGATTTGGGTAATGATGAATCTGACTTCTAGATCTGCAATCATGCTAAGTGGCCTAACCCGTAACCGAGCAACATAGATTATGAATTTATAATATATAACGTGACTTCCTTCTCTAGAAAAACTTACGAAATTTGTCAAAGGCACATCACTACAACATTTGCATGCACTAGAAGTGCAGAAAATCATAATTTAAACTTGAAAGTTCTCTGATAGTAAAATAGTATGGTAACTTGTTCCAAATATATCCCAAAGGAAAATCCTTAGAACCTATAAGCTTCAAATACGCCATATTTTCAGATAAAAACTTAAATACACAACTTTTTCTCACCCAGGTTTCAAACTGATCTTATGGATATGTGAAAAGTGTAAGGTGAGCAGGCATTTTCAAGGACTGCACAAGAGCAGTTACAACAAAAACTTGCAACTCTAGTCCATAGAGCAATAAAGGTATTCAAGCTATTCCCCAGCTGTCGCCTAGCCATTTGCTGATAAACTTTTCCACCGATTCAGCAGTGATATAAATACTAACTAAGCCTTTGTGGAGTTTGAAGAAATCCAGGGTAGTGTTTTACCTCAAGTGGAAGAAATAAAGATCTTGTATATGGGAACCAACTGATTTTACAGACTAAGGCAGCAAGTTCTATTGTTGTTTTTTCCTCATTTAAGGAAACCTCATTCAAAAGGATAACTATAACTTAGACATTGCAATCTGCTTCATGCTTAACCATTTTAGTTTCATCATGTTAAAAGCATTGGATGGTGACCCATAGACTCGATGACAATTGGAGGAAATGAAGGAAAAAAGGAATAACTTTGTAATAGACACCCAGCCCACCCCAAAACCCCAAACCTTGCTAGATTTGTTGACTATTTCTAGTGGTTTGGAAGTAACTAGGAATATACAATTGAGAAACTAATGACAGGATAATTAGCATTTGTGGAAACAAATCCAATTGACCTTCCACCAAGTTAAGGGGAATTTCTCAATCCAAAGTAAAACCCTAACCCTCAATCTCGTCGATCATAACAAGGATTCAGTTCATCAGCAAATAGTAAACCACATTAAGCATAAAATAAAAACAATTTAGGGTTTTGAGCAAAAGACCTGAGCTTTATCAGCAAGCTGAACAACAAGACGACCGACAGGCAACGGCGACTCATAAGAGTAACTATAGTTAATACACTCGGTGCGCATATAACGAGAAAGTACGCGGCCGTCAGCAGTGAGTCCAGCGATTGCAACTCCGATGTGGTCATCAACTTTGAAGATCTTCTTCTGGTGAGAAGATAGCTCGGAATTTGCCTTGTTAACAGACGCTAGAATCACGTGCGTCTTCGATCTCAAACCTATCGCCGCCGAACCTTGCTTCACTGCCTCCATTGCATACTCCACCTGAAATAGCCTTCCCGCCGGCGACCATGTCGTCACATCGGTATCGTACTGGTTTCTGAACATTGTGTTTACCAAGTCTTATCGATCAAAAACGATGTCGTTTTTTGGAGTTGGAATCACACAGTTTGCTCTATGCTTGTTGTGTTTGTTTCTCTCCCCTTTAATGGAGTTTGGAGAGTGAAAGCTTTGAGCTGCCTTTTCTTTTTCTTCAAGGCAGAGTGAAAAGATGGGTCTTTTGGGCCGCCATCGTCATGGGCCAATCAAGATGGGCCGTTATACTGATTAGGCCCAATCACAGTCAATATGGTTGGGCCTGAATATTCATCATTTGGATTTGGGATTTATTGGGTGATTTTGCACAAATACTCGACTTCATTTGAATTACTAGTTTTGTATAAACGGTTACAGATCAGAATTTGAAGCTTATGAATCCGAACTTTGCCCCAACTCATGCTGGATTGTTAAAAGTTCATATGGATGATGCGCTAAACTAGCCTCGACTCGATTCTTGATGAATCATTAGGATTTGAGTGCAAATTGGTGTCAATTTTGAAATAAATAGATCACAAGTCCGTTTGAATCATCAAAAAGTTTTGATGGATAAACCTTACCATGAGTCCTGATGGATCGTCAAAATTCCGATACAAATGGTATCACAATTTTGCTATAAATTATTCACACACAATCCCAACGAATCGATAGAATTAGCATACAAATTTTTTCAACAAATTTTTGCTTCAAATTTCGTCCAAATATGACATACAACCTTCTAATATAAATTCCAATGACTATCCATTGTTAGATTCAACTAAAACCTTCGAAGAGGACAAAAGGGCATGAACTGCTCAAAAAGTTTTTTGATTAAAATATTGTCCGACTCAGTATTTCATTTTCTTCAACAAACATGCACAATAAAGTCAAACAACATGTGTTCTTTACGCCTTTTCAAATATTAAGATAATTCAAAACAAGCACAAATAAATACAAAACTTCTAAAAAAAATAAGGACAAATGTTAAGGACATCAAGTGAAATTATTGGAGTATTGTCCTATGGGTTTTGTGTCCAGCTAGAATTGTTTGGTCAAGTGAAAAATGAGTTGTCTTGCAAGATTTGTACGAGAACCAAATGACCTTTCATGTCGTAGTACTTAGATAGTTACATGACAATGTCCCGATACATCACGTCTCAATTTCGAACACATCATTCAATGTCCCGAAACATTGCGTACATTCTAATACATCGTTTGAACGTGAAGTGATGTATTCGACTGATACATCGCGTAAAATGATGTATCGGAGAATACGAGAGAGTAGGGTTTTTTTGTAATTTTTTCAAATGGTGGAGAGTTTTAGAGAGCATGCTAAAATAAATTGTGTAGTTAGATAATTTTTTTAGTGTATTTTGTAAGAATTTATACAAGATGGTTCACATTTTATCGTATTCGTTCAAACATACGAATACATCAAAACACATGAAGAATTCAAACACAGAGATAAATAGTGACGACAAATTAAAATCAACTCATTAAACACGCGTACGTGTGCCATGGACTGATAAAGCCATAGATCGAAGACATGATTTGCTGTAGAAGAGCATGTGCATATTCTTGAGGGATCTATTTGAAATAATTAAAAAACACTAACAATTACTATTAAATTAATTTAATAAATATAAATAAAGAAAAAAAGAGAAGTGAAAGTAAAAGTAAGCTATTGATGAATTTAGGATCTACATTATCTTTTAGATCTTCCTCAAATATTCTTTCCTACAAGTATACTATATAAATATATTTGTTTCACCTTTTCATAAAGATTCTCTTTAGTCTATTTAGTAGCACTTTAATCATTTTTACCCAAGATTTCTCTTTTTGTGTGTGTCAAGATGTGGTAATTGAATTTTGAAATGGAGAAATTACTAGGGTTAATAATAATCCTATCATGTGCCCAAATATGAATAAAGTAACTCGATATATGTGCGCGAATTAGAAACAGCAAGTCCATCGTGAAATTAGTTTTAAAAAATATGCATAAGATAACATGAAGTGCATTCACTAATTTTAAGTCAAAAGTTACATTCTCACACCAATTAATCATCGACTCTTTAGAATCTAAAAGGGCAATAATGCCAAAAAACGTGTCTAGTTTAAATCATGAATAAAATTATTAAAAATATCCTTCTACTTATTGACGCAAGTTATTAGTTTTATCCCTGAACTATTGACAGTCTTGACTAACTAAGGGGTGTATTTCACTCTTGTTACAAGATCAAGGGTGTATTTCACTGTTGTTATAAGATCAGTGGGGTATTTAAGTTCAATTAGTTGAGTATAGGAATATTTTTAACACTATCAATAATTCAGAGATGAAATGAAACTAATAATTTATACCGTTTTTATGGGTATTTTTAAACGATCATGATATCTACATCGAAAGAAAGATATAAAATAAAAGATTTTGAGAAAATATTTCTCTTATTACAAAATGCACTCTAAGGCAAAGACCATTGACTTTAAAAAGGATAACAAACATTTCAAAAGTGGAAAAATCATTATATACTATAGTGAAGAGTAAAGTTAATTTGGACTTATATCAAAAATGTCATGATAACAAGATGAGCAAAATGGTCCATAGGGAAATCTCCTTTTTATGCAATGTATTAATACCCCAATAATGTCATAGGAAAAGACACTATTGTATTTTAAACAATAAGTTTTGAATTGAACCTTTGGTGGCCACTTCTTTATGTGTGAAACTTTATTAAAAAAATGTCTAAAGAAAAAATGTAAGGTTTAAAAGTTCAAAACTTTGAAAAAAAGAGTACAATCACCAATGCAACAAAACTATAGTATAGTTTTATTTTATTAAAAGATAGGTAGATGATACCATTACTTTGTGGGTCCTTATTTGTTTAAAGTGAGAAGAGCTATATACTCATCATAACTTCATAACAATAAAGTTTTGAATCATTCAGTATTTCCTCCGTATCATTTTATATGATATTTTTTTTCTTTTTGATTTGTCCCAAAAAGAATGTTAACGTACTCAAATTGAAAACAATTTACTAATAATGATTTAAGACCACAAGTTCCAAAAGTTTTCTCTATTTTTTTAAATATTGTACCAAATCAAAGAGTGTCACAGACGAATAGAGTAATATATATATATATATGAGTAAATGTCTAATATTTAATTGACCCCACCAATGAAATATACCTTTCAAAGATATATTTTGACCATGAAATGAGTGAGCATTCATTAAGGTTTGTTCACCATTTTAAATAAGAGATAGGTTCAAATTCATTGCTTTTACTCTTGTATTTGACAATTCAGAATTTCAATTAATAAATTAAAATGGACATTTAATTTCCATAATTCCATGTCCATTACAACTGGTATTTGAATTTTTTTGCATGAGTTTATACTCGATGAGTCTTATATAAGATTTTTCAAAGAGACGTATTTTAATAAAATATATGATTGATTTTAAAAATATTTTAAAATTTAAGTGATTGTGTTGATATAAGACGAGTTATTTATTATTATTAGATGTGTCAAATACAAGTACATAATTTTTAAAATTCTCCTTGTTATTATTATTCGGACAAGAATCCTCAAAAATCATATTGTAATTAATTAAATAAACTATTATTAGTATTAATATTATTGTAACAATCTATCTCTATACAATGATATAAAAAAACTTATTTTTATTTAATCATTTTCTTTCATTCAAAAGAAATTAATTTTGTTTGAAGCTTTTTTTTTAAAGAAAAAAGAAGGATAAAAACTCTCTTCAGCGAAACTTCTACCTTTTTATTCCTATTTGAGTATGACTTTTCTTGAGTTTGACATGTGTAATACACGTTCTTTATGTTCTTGCATCGTAATTGTATCGATTTGATCTTTAGTGAGAGAAGACATAGTAAAACATCCACAATAAAAACGCTTTATATTATTTGTTATTGATTCAATTCACTTTCATTAAAAATCAAGAAAAGATAAATTGAGATTCATGCATGCATAATATATAATTGTATTCTTTGTATTGTAGAATTACATGGTAACAAGGATCTTCCTTTTAGAGGTCATAATTACCTACGTTTTATATCTCGAATATACTTTATTTTATTTTCCTCTGACTTCATCTTCTTCTCGATTATTTACAAGTTCATATATACCAACTAAAACATTAAAAGAAAGATATTTTTTTTTGTATTGATCTTTTTATAATAAAGAGAATGAAAATGAAAATTATTTTATTGGAGCAAATTAATATGATTTTCCCATTTGTGCTTTCTCAATTAGTGTCTCCATAATGGGAGCTTATACTCAAATTCATAATTTCATGTGAGGGAGGGGCCACATTTTGTATGATTAAATATTTGAATATAGAATAATTGTCATGAGAATCTCTATGATGAAATGACTATGCTTTTTCCTTTTATTTATTCTTTATTACTCATTTATAATTACTATTTTAGTTTCCCCAAATTTTGAAATTAATAGTATAATTTTTTTTAAAAATAATTAAATTAATTTTCAAAAATTGAAATTAATACATATTTTGAGTTAGGGGGCTCCTTTTTTACAAACTTACACGTGCTATAAACACAATTAATCATTTTTTCTACATCATGGGAGAATAGAGGACCCCCCCTTTTAATTCCTACTAATTAATTAATATCCGTGAAAGTGAAATGCGATATTCTTTTTTTCATATATATGTATTCTCATAATAAGGGAGTTTTAGGACAAAATAGACACATTTTCATGTCAATATGTCTGCTTCAGCAGAGATATTTTTAAAAAAATATTTAAATAATTATTTTTGTTATTTTGTTTTAATGTAATTGGTATATAACTTTTTCAAAATTATGGGATATGCGTAAATTATAATTTTTAGTTTTAAGTTCATATACTTCCATTATTTTTGTTCCAAATTGTTTATCATTTCAAAAATTATTTGTTTTACAATATCATACTATTTTATTATCACATTTTTCTACTATTATATTTTTTTAAAAAAAATTGAGTCAAAAATCTATTAAAAATATTTTATTTTCCACATAAAAATAAGATTTACATATATTTTATTATCTCAAATTAATTATTTAAAAATAGAAAATGGAATTCTAAAGAATTGATCATAAATTAAAACTTTTGCAGAATAGCCAAATAAATATGAAAGTGATTATTGCTCTTTTCTAAAAAAGTACAAGAAAGCGTTAAAACATTTACGTCGTTACTTGTTTTTTGGTCCTCACACTTGTGAATTTGAAAGCTGGCTTCTTTAAGGATGCAACTATTTTCTTTTTCGCTTTGAATAATCGATATTTATATTAGAATTCAAATAATTTAAACTCATGTATTATTTAATTAATAATACTTTTAATAAAAAAAGAAATGAAGTCAAATTTGAAATCGATGGAGAGATTTTAGATATTTTATTATTATTTAATTTCAAATAAAGACAAAAAAATATTATATTATTGAAATAGCATAAAAATATATAAATAAGTAGTACGAAAAAATAAAATAATCACCGAACGAGTTGATCAATCCAAGTTGGAGACTTGGAAGCAAGTATACCGTACAGCACAAACAGAGTTAAAATTAATTAAAATTACAAATTGACCCCCGAAAAAAACACATTTTGTAATTATTCTGTCACAATTTTTTTTTTCTTTGCTTCTTCCCCTTGATGCTTCAGACAAACATCACCGAAGAAAAAAATTTAAATTATAGAAAAAATAGCAACCCTAGTTCATTCTTCTTTCTCTGTGCTTCAATGGAGTCTGTTTCGCGGCCTTTACACAGAAGGAAGCATTCTAACGCCAATGGCTTTTCATTTTCTGCTAAACAGCATCCTTATGACGGCGTTTTAACAGGTGCTCAACCGAAGTTCGGAGCTCCGGTTTTACCTTCCGGAGCTCCGGATTACTCTGAGATTTTCGGAGGTTCTCGTGGTTCGTCGATTCCGGTGCTTGATCTTTCTGCGCTCGATGATGGTGCTACGGTTTGCGATGATGGTCGGAGCGCCGAAAAGCTGGATTATTCCAACATTTTTGGTGGATTTTCTGAGGAAGATATAGCTGTGCCTTATGAAGAGTTGTTTTCGAGAGGTAAACGAGGGAAGCGTTCTTCTGCTAAATCTCGGTGAGTTCATTTTCGCGATTTTTTTTTTTTGTGATTTTATTTTGAGAGAAAATGGAGATTTCTGTTAGTGTTGGAGGTGAGCCTCGATGTGTCGGGTAGTAGTTTGAATCGGTGACTAGTTTCGTTTTGTGTGTTTTCTCAGAGTTCATTTTCATGATTGCTACTCACTTTTTTCATTTCATTTTGCTTGTTTCTCTTTCTGTTTGGTTGATCATCAGTTTGTTTCTCGGCATTTGTCTTTTTTCTTCACATTCTTAGTGCAGTACTTCTGATTGCTTCTCCATGTGAACAGTCTCTAACTCTATGCCGTTGTAGCTTTGGTTAAATGTAGGAAAGAATACAATAGAAAAGAAATAGGAAAAAGGAAAAGCAAAGCACATTGATTTGAAGTTCATATGGCGCCGTATAATCTCTGGTTTTGCTAAAATATGCGCATTCTTAGTGCTTTTAACAACTTACTTTTCTGTTTCTCTACCTTAGGTGAGATATATATGATGTTTGTTCTGCTGGGGAACTGGTAAATTAGACTTTTATATAAGAACATATATCATTGGTTGAAGCATTCAAATATTTCTGGTATAGAATATTTATAAGTAAACCTTTTTAGTAAAGAAAGAATGAACCCATAAATTCTCATTTGTTGCTCGTTCTGAAATGTGTCGTCTTCTGTAGCTTATCTAGTAATCCGATACCCTATTGTATTTGTATTTGGTTAAGTTATGTTGTTTTACAAAATGTTAATCCTACTCTTTTCCTTCATAACGGAAGGTTTTAAGCTAAATTTGTCATGATTTGATGTTTAATTGCACGTCTCTAGCCTTTTTAAGTATAACTATTTAGACATGGTACGTGCTTTGGAATTTAATGGACATTTACTACGTGCGTTGTCCTTTGCTTAATCTGTTTCCTCACACGGAGGAAAATGACAACCTTCCACATTAATTTGCAATTCCCTTGATTGCTTTTATTTTCTGTTTCATTTCCCAGATTTTCTTAGTCTGTCTTTGACGACACCATGTTCCTTGGTTGCTTTTGGTTCCATAAGCTATGATGGTTTCCTTAATTCCTGTTTTTTTTGCAAGTAGGACTGCTTCTGAAGGATCCGATCAATTTAGTCCACGTGGAAGGCAAAAGGAATCCTCATGTGCTACAACTAATCAATCTTTGGATGGTCCAAAACATTTTAACCTATCGTATCATAAGACGAGCCAAAGAAGCAGCGATGGGTCAAATGGCATGACACAGATTGCTCAACTGCATGCTGTCCCTGGTTTTACGCATTTTATAGATGAAAGTTCTCATCTACCAAAGGCCAAATCCTGTGAACAAGCACCGTTTGTAAAAAGTGATGTACTTCGCCAAAGGAGTTTTAGTGGGGAAATATTTAAAGGACGTGATAGGAAGGGGGATATGCATGTCCCAAATGTACAAAGTTCAGATGGAGTACATCGCAACAGGAGCTTTAGTGGGGAAATATTTAAAGAAGGGCATGCTAGGCATGGGAATTTGCATGTCCCAAAGATACAAAATTCAGATGGAGTACATCGCAACAGGAGCTTTAGTGGGGAGATATTTAAAGAAGGGCATGCTAGAAATGGGGATTTACACGTCTCCAAGAAACAAAGTTCAGATGGACATCACAACAGGCACGTTAGTGGGGAAATATTTAGAGAAGGACCTGATAGGAATGTGGACTTGCATGTCCCCAAGAAACAAAGTTCAGATGAAGTTCATCATGACAAGAGCTTTAGTGGGGAATTATTCGATGGGCATGATAGAAAGGGGAATTTGCATGTCCCCAAGAAACAAAGTTCATTTGGCGCAGTGAAGGTTACAAATGGATCTAGCTGGGATGCGTTCAATGATAAGTTTTTTAGTGCACATGATGAATTTGACAGGAGATCAAGTTCCATTGAAGGGGCATCAACTTCAAGTCCCATGGCGAATGACATCAAGGGCCAACCCTATCAATCAAAAATTTCTGGTCCTGATTCCAACTTTGGTCCATCTGGGACAGGTATTCGTGTCAATGATACTTCACCACTTTCCTCTGATGAGGAACTTGATGCAAATTCGGCAGCTGCTATTTCTGCTGCCACTCTAAAAAAAGCCATAGAGAAAGCTCAAGAAAGTATTAGACTAGCAAAAGAGCTAATGGAGAGCAAAAACGGCGGTGTTCCATCTTCTCTGAAACGAAGGTCTAAAGGTAGCTTAAAGTTTAAGGAGAGTAGGTCTGAACACAATACAGGAACTAACAGGGGAAATATTATAGAATTGCAGAGAAAAATAGGTGTTGGATTGCCTCCATTTGCTGAGGTTTGCAGGGGAATTCCATCAAGCAATGCTGATTTTGCTTCATGCTTCAATCTTAAAGAACAGCAAAGAGTTACTGTAAATGTTGAAGCGTCTCACAAAGATGTTGCAGGAACTTGGTTTCCAGAAGGGGTAAGCAGTAGGAAAGAGAATGCTCAAACCTTGGCATCTCAACAGGTTGAGAGCAGGAATCACTCCCAACCATCTATGGAGAATAACAGACATGTATACAATCTAAAGGAGATGAATACAAGTAAGAAGACCAAAGAGCTTGGTGAAGCACCTGATAACACCCAATCAATGGGGCACATAATGCCAACACCAGACATTCTTGGGAAGGCAGAAGCTCCAGAGCAATACAAGGATACTTCTAATTCAGCTCTGATGCATGATTCTGAAAAAAATGCAAACTCAGAAATTACCAAAGAGTATTGCTTTTCTAAGGAGAAGGGAAATTGTTCTGCTGAGTTGAAGAAGTCTGAAAACATGAAGGACAATCTAGAGTCGACATTTGTTGAACAGTGGAGTTTCAAGAACTTGCAGAATTCTCCAGTACCCTTTACTGGGGAGAAAATTGAGCTCCAAGAAATGGAGAATGATAATCTACATAACAGCAGAAAGACACCTTCAGGAAATGAGACACTGAAGCATGAAGACTTGGAATGCAGAATAGTGCCAAAGAAGCTAGAAAAGGTTGAGATAGAAGAAAACAAAAGTAGTTTGAGAAGGAGCTCTGATGAAGAAGAAACTGACATTGTGCATAAGGAGGCCGTCCTATGGATGGAAAATGATGAGAAGCCCCAACATGGCTGTGAGAAAGAAGGAATAGAGAGTAGACAGGAAGCTTTCCAAGGGGGACAAGACAATGGGATATCATATGGGGTTCATGAGAATGAGCTGAGTGAAAACAAAACAACTTACTCTACTGAAGGGGAAGAAAGTGTGAGAAAACAAGAAGGATCTGAGAGGGAAGTACCTCAGAATATATCCGTAGAGCCTTGTCAGTACAAAGCAACTGAAGAAATAGAGAACCAAGCTGATAAATTCGCACAGAATAAAAAGACTGAAGCAATTCAGGAGGCTAACAAAATGGATAGTGGACTGGAAGCATGTGATAAGAGTGAGGATGATCAGGAGACAAGTGTGGCTCCAGGTGTTCCTGATAAACAAAATTTAAAGAAAGCTGTTAATGAGGCTGATCACGATGGCAGTACTTGTTCGAGTAAGATACAAGAAGCTTGTGAATATCAACTAGAAAATGGTGGCCTTGGAATTAATCAGCAGGCAGTTGATTTTGAAGAGGTACAAGGACTTTCTGAAGCCATCGATGAGCGTACCGAGTGTGAGAAGGATGGAGAAAGCGAAGAGGAGTCCGATTCTAGGGAGGAGATATTGGAAACTGCTAGTGATCTCCAAAATGCTGGTGAAGAGGATACCTCTGAGGGCATGGTGCAAGATATTTATGAGTCCTTATCTGAGGATGCCAAGGAAGTAAATCGTGGTTCCACTTGCATGAACAATGCAGACAATCTTCCAAGTGAAAGAGCGTTGTTTGAGACAGAGAGCTTCTGCAATGTCATTCCAGAGAATGTCGATAATGACTCACATTTTGTACCTGAGATCCACCCTTCTGAAGAACAAAAGAATACCACATTTATTGACATAAACCTTGAACAGAAACGCATGGATGAGACTGGTAGGGAACCAGAAGAATCCTCAAATACTGATGAAGGGGATGACTCTTGCATACATGGACATGTAGAGAATGAGGAAACAATCAAGGGAGATGGTTTCGTTGACCAGGTTGAGAAAAACAAAGATATTGAAGCAACTGAACAAATAAAGAAGTCTGTTGAGATCTCAGAAGACTTGGAATGCTCTTCTTTACCTGGTGATCGCGAACCAATGGGCAGTGCTGAAGAGTTGAAAGCAGAACTGCATGAGGAAGAGAAAAATCTTGCCGAAAAAGTAGTTGTAGAAGAGGAGACCAAAGAGTCATTAACAAAAGAAGTGGAGGACAAAAACAATGGTAGAAAAACTGAGGTAGACATGCGACAACAGAGGGAAAGGGAAAAAGATAGAATAGCTGTAGAAAGAGCAATTCGTGAGGCTCGTGAGAGGGCTTTTGCTGAAGCCCGTGAAAGGGCAGAACGAGCTGCTGTGGAGAGAGCAACTGCTGAAGTTCGGCAAAGAGTAATGGCTGAGGCACGAGAAAAGCGTGAGAAGGCTTCTGCAAGTATTAAGGTATCAACAGACAAAACTTCCATTGGAGCCAAGCTTAAAGCAGAACGAGCTGCTGTGGAGAGGGCAACTGCAGAAGCCCGTGAACGTGCTTTAGAGAAAGCTTTATCACAAAAAGGGATAGCTGAATTAAGGTCTCAAGTAGATAGAGACAGCGTTGAAAGATTTGCTAGCACGACTAGAGAGAATGGATTGAAGCATAGTCTTTCTTCTTCTGTGAGTATCATTCACGTTATTTCCTGCTTTTCTCCTAGTGCATATATTGTGGCGTACAGAAGAATGATCTACTTATTAAATGCAGGATTTGGAGAAATTTGACGGAAGTAATAGTGAATCAGCTCAGAGGCGCAAAGCAAGGTTGGAGAGGCACCAGAGGATAATGGAACGAGCAGTATGTGTATCTAAACTCTATTTGAAGGATACTAGTTCCTGGATGTTGTCCAACACCGGTCATTGTTATTTTCTACTGATCTTTTCAGGCAAAAGCCCTCGAGGAGAAGAATCAGCGTGATCTTCTGGCTCAGAAAGAGCAAACGGAGAGAAACGTAAATTTTCTTGATATGAATAGTGTGCTTATCGAGTTAATGATGCCAACATGTTAGTTGTGCTTGCTCATACATGTGTTTAAATTTCAGAGACTCGCAGAAGCTCTTGATTCTGATATTAAAAGATGGGCCAGCGGGAAGGAAGGGAACCTACGTGCACTGCTTTCTACTCTGCAATATGTATGTATCCGATTAATGCTTGCCAAATATTTTGTCCCTTGTCTGTAATTATGAATGTAAACTTTAGGGAAGGAAATATTGTTTGTCTAATCACAAAAATCTCAAGATGCTACTCACTTTCATTAGGAAAGTGTATATTGATCGTTCTTCAAGAAACTAAAAGTTGGAGTGACTTTTTCTGTTAGAAGGGCATTTGCAGTAATCAGATTTTAGAATAAGTGACTAAATCCCTTCCGAGGCATTATGTTTTTGAAGTTCATTGCGCTAATTTTTGCCCTGTTCAAATATATAACATTTGTTGTCGCTAATTGTGAATTGTTTTTGCATATGTAGATCCTTGGACCCAATAGTGGTTGGCAACCCATCTCGCTGACTGAAATTATTACTACTGCTGCTGTGAAGAAGGCTTACCGGAAAGCAACTCTTTATGTTCACCCTGATAAGTTGCAGCAAAGAGGAGCGAGCATTCAGCAAAAATATATTTGTGAAAAGGTTTTTGATCTTCTCAAGGTAATGTTTCTCCAGCTGCGTGTTCTGATTAGTGTTGTTAACTCTTTTTTTCTTCTATTTTATGTACTTAGATCTCATTATTTTCTTTTTGTGAACCAAAGGCCGCATGGAACAGGTTCAACTCCGAAGAGAGGTGACACAGTGATTTTGGAATTGCAGCATGTCCATGCTGTCCTAATGTTGGCCGTCAGCTTTTCAAGATTGAAGATGAAGATGAACTTTGTTTTGTATATACATTGAACTATTGACAATCTAGTCTTAGACATGAACAGTAGCTCATCAATTTGGAAATTCAGGATAAAATTATTTACAAAATGCAAGTTAAATTAGGCGTAAAGGTACCACCCATAACCTCAAGGGCAGATATTTTAAAGGGAGCATTCCGCCTTATTGTATGTTTAGACTTCGGGAAACCTGGTTCAGAAGATGTAGTGTACTTGGCTGAACATTCCAAAAACTTGGTATGAAGGATCTAAGCTGAAGTAGGATTTTAAAAATGTCGTTCGAGAGCCTTTTGAAATCCAGCCTCATAGAAGTTGATACCCTATGAACATGTAGTGTACTTGGCTTAACCTCATAGAAATTGATACCCTGGCAATTGTAACATCTATGCCAGATCGAAGACAATGACTATACAAAAATAAAGAGATTGATCGACTTAAAACCACGAGTTATATAAACAGACGAAGCAAAATACTGTAGGAAGAAACTCAGAATTAGACCAGACGATGCAATTACAAGCCCATGACATGAAGCATGATCGCATTTTGAGCATGCATACGGTTTTCAGCTTGGGGAAATACAATAGAGTTTGGCGCTTCAACCACGCCATCAGTGACTTCGACACCCCTTTCTGCAGGCAAACAGTGCATAAAGTAAGCCTTCTTTCCAGCTATTTTCATGAGTTGTTCGTCCACCTATTGACAAAATAACAAGATGTTAGTGAAGGACAAGTGTACATGCTTCAGTGTAAAGACAAGGGAGTGGAATTCACACAACAAAATTTCATGAGTTGATGTTATCATTCGCTATTAATTGGTCCAACTTGTTTATCAATATTAGACGGGATAAAGGTTTTGCCAGCAGTTCTGACAAACAACCTTGTGTAAATTTCAACATGCACAAGTCGAATGGACGATATAGCCTAGAAATTTATCCCTCATACCTGGAATCCTTGAAACACCTGACGACGCTGTGCAGCTTCTTCCTTTTGTCCCATGCTCGCCCAGACATCTGAGTATACAATATCAGCTCCTATAACAGCTTCCTTTGGATCATTAGTTATCTCAATTTTGCTTACTCCAGCATCTTGTGCTTTCTTAACTGTTTCCTGATCAGGTTCAAAACCTTTTGGACAAGCACATACAAAATGAAAAGGAATTACTGAAGCCAGCAGCAACCAAGAATGCACTATGTTATTTCCATCTCCAATATAGACAACCTGAAATTTGGCAGTCCACATTAGATCACAAAGATCATAATATCAGAACAGAAATTGGAATATCATCCAAATGTTTGCCTGAAAGAGCTAAACCTTAGTTCCTTCCAGTTGACCAACATGTTCAATTATAGTAAGGGCATCAGCCATAATTTGACAAGGATGGTTGTAGTCTGTAAGGCCATTAATCACTGGTACAGTTGCATATTTAGCAAGATCTAGAATGTCCTGCACCAGCAACCAAAAACAAAAAAAAAGTTATTTTGCAGTTGGTATTTAGGCAACGGACTTAGAAGTGTTCAACCCTCCAGTATCAATTACTCAGTTAATGGTACGATATGTACAAGATGGATCCAAATTCAGCTCCAACAGAAAAGATCAAGAAACTCTTGTTTCAACTAATTATAAGGGGTAAACCAAATACTTAGAAGGGACAAAGCTGTGAAGAGCGTACTTAACAGAGAACACAGAAAAGTTGACTGGACAAACTAGAACAAACAAGAGTTTTAGCAGTGCTTCACTGTAGTGCAGCAGGAAGAAACCAAATTAGGGAACTCACCATATATCAGGAAGTAGTCAAAACAGAAAACTCACCAGCGTACCTGATGAGCAAAAACTCGAGCCATAATGATATCATTATAGCGAGACAGAACACGAGCAATATCACGAGTTTCTTCCCGCTTAGCCATCTGTATGTCATCTGGTCCCAAGTATATAGCGTGCCCACCAAGCAAGTAAAACCCTGTCTCAAAGGAAACCCGTGTCCTCATGGATGGTTTAGCAAATATCATTGCCATTGTTTTACCTTTAAATGGAACATATGTCCTCTCTCCTGATTTTATAAGTGCTTTGACCTCTTTGGCTCGATCCAAGATGTTCAAAATAGTTGATTTGTCAAAATCGCTAATGTGCAGAAAGTCCTTCTGACTGGCATTTGCTGGAATAGGAAATAAGACGCATCAAAAAAATCTTCTTATGTAGCAACCCATATCTTAAAAAGGTTGTAACTTAGACATGATTGGTAGGGCATGTTCTCACTTCTCCAGCCATTTTTAAATATAACATGGGTTGACCCATCATCAAACAATCTCTTGAATTTTATTATGATAAACTTTTAGGAAGTACTTCAAGTTTCATGATCCGAAAAACTAGAGGACAAAGTATTATTGTTCCCGTGGATTTGAAAGCTCTTTACGATAGAAGCTTGTGATGTCTGGGCTAGGCACACATCATGATTCCAACCGTGCGCCATGGGCTTTCGAGAATTTATTGGCAATAAACAAAACGTATTATTGTTCTGTAACTTGATTTTGATATATCAGAAAAATTTCATTAAAATTACACCAAGATAATGTGAAAACATATACATTGGGGATTCTCATTTCCATTACAATCACTTACAAGGTCTTCGCAACTAACCATACAAGGTCTTCACAATTTACACCAAAAAAACAGTTTTTGATTCTCTAACTTTGAGTCATAATCCCTTTTGGTCTTGAGCTCAAGATATTTTTACATAAATCTTTTAAGAATACTAGTAACTCAGCTGGCAGTTAAAATGATCAGGAAGCATGCATAGAACTAGTTATTACGGGGCGCATGCATGGTCATTGGAGCCTCCACATTAAACAAGTAGGTCGGAAGTTCAAGCCACACCGGAGGTAAGTGTGAAACAAACCAATGTTGATCCAAAGGACAGTAATGCAAATCGAAACATCAAAAGCTGCATGGTAAGACAGACTTGATCGACCAAACAGCAGGGGATAAGCTAAATAAAAACAACATTCACAAGACTAAATAGAAATGCAATACAAGATATGGCCTCAAATCAAGCAGAACTTAACAATATTTCTAGGTTTACAACAAATTGTAGATTTAAATACTTGCACGATCCAAATGCCATATCAAAATTAACAGATAGAAAAGGAAAATTCGAGAATAAGTAGCGAACCATTACCATTGACGGATGAAGAAGGAGATGTCGCCGGAGAGGTGGCCTGGCATGTAACGCGTCGACGAGTAGCCGGAAATGTGATCGGAGAAGGTGCAAATACGCCGGAAAATCGGGATGATTGAATGCCGGAGGTAGAGAGAGATGAGAACGAGGCGGCGTCGGGTGATCGGAGGGAGGTCAAGTGAGAAAAAATGGCGGCCATTGTTAAAGAGGATCAGATAGTAAAACGCAGTGCAGTGGATTTGTTTTAGTGGGATTTGATAATAAACCCTAAACCACAATTTTCCCCTACATCTGTCAGCTTTAACTATTTTTAATTAACTATTGCTTCTCCCATCATCTTTACTTGACATCTATACTATTTTAAAATAAGATGTCCAACAATTTACACTTAGTTTCTAATTTACCCTTGTCATTAATTATAGTTATTTTCCTAAGTCAATAGGGCTCAAGTAAAGATGGACAGAGGGAGTTGTAGATAGACATGATTTGATTGAAATTTGAGAAAAAAAATGTATTTGAAGTTAATAGAAAGGGTATTAATAAATTGTAAAAGAAAATAGAAAAACTTGTAAAAATTTGTTTTTCAAATTTCAAATCTATATCTAAGTTTGATTATAGGGATGGCAATTAGGGCGGGGTGGTTTATATTCTTAATAGGGCGGGGCAGAGAAAGGTTTAAATAGGGCAGATTAGGTTAGGGCAGGGTGAGATATTATATTTTTTAAATTGTAATGGGCTAGGGCAGGGCAGGTAAGTCCAAATTTCAAAATGGATCAAATTAAAAAAAATTGACCCATACCCGTTAACAAATCCATATTTCTAGCCATTGTGTGTAATTGTTCACTCCTCATAACACCAAACTAATTGCCAAAAAATTTTCTCCATTAGAGAAAGACAAAATTCCTTGTTTTCTTCTTCTCTACTGTTACTGTAATCTCCATTGCTTTCATCGCCCAAAAACCAATGCATCTCTCATTTGCCGCTTCCCCATATCCCTGAAACCCAACTCGAATTCCCAATTCTGTGATTATTCTGTTTCTTTTCTTTAATTCTCGTTCTGTTGTAGTTCAGGAGTGACCTGTTTGATTTTTGTTACTTTTTTTAGGTACCCATTTGAGATGTTTGATCTCAATCTTAGTTTTGATGATGTTCCAGAAGAATCAATCTCTGTTCCAGGTGAATCAGCGGTGGAAAAGCTCAATGGATTTTTATTTAATCAAATGGAGAACTCAAGAACTTCTAATTCCTCCGTTATTAACCTGGAAACTTCAAGTACTGATGAGCATTCATGTTCTGATCATCGTCTTGACGGTCATGCATTTGATATACTGAAATCCGATGGAGATCATGGCGGGTTTGTGACAAAGGAGTTGTTTCCATCGATGAATGGAGAGGTGGGGTTGGATCTTTCGGAGAATTGCAGTGAGTCGAATGAGCTGAGGATCGGTAGACATAAGACACCAAACCAGGCGCACACACCTAATGGAAATAAAAACAGGTATAACAGTCCTGTTTCAAAGACAAATTCATTGAAAATGGAGCGGGGGCAGGGTAGGGCTTAACAGGGCAGGGCGGGGCAAGGTAATCTACTTCAAAAATGCTAAATGGGGCAGGGTAGGGTGGGTCATAATATTAATAGGTTAAAGCTTTCCCCGCCCTAACCCGCCCTATATACATCCCTAAGTTTGAAGTTATTTTAATATATCAATTTAACTAATAAATATAAATATTTGACATAATTTTCAAATCTTATTCAAGACGAAATATTCAAATGTGCTCTTGAGAGGAAATGATGAGTGACAATTCACACAATGTTCGTATAATTTGAAAAAATTACGTGGATAAGTAAATATATACTAGTCAATTAGCTAATATAATTATAATTTGAATTAATTACGGCTCGCGACAAACATCTAGCTGTAATTGTAATTTGAGTTTTGTATAATTCATGCGATTTATATAAACATTGTGCACGATTATACAAAAATTGTGTGAGAATCAAATTGTATAGCAAATTATACAAACGTTATGCACGAATTGTATAGTGAAATAGATAAACGCTATATAAAAATTGTGAATCGTATAACAAATTATACATATATATACAAATGTTGCGCAAATTATATAAATATTGATATAACTATAGCTACAAAATGTAATTACCTAAACTATAACTATGAAACATAATTAAAATATTTTTGAACAGCTATATGCGAAAATTTCTCTAATTCAAATGTGCTCTTAAGAGTAAATGATGGGTGACATTTCACACAGTTTCTAGTTTTATCACTCTCCCTCGTATTGGGCCCAACAGAATATCAATCATCATAATAGACCAAATCTTGTTATGGACATCATCATTCATAAAGGCCCAACTCAAATTTCAGAAATGGATCTTACTTCTTACAATTTTGGGCCCAAAGATGAGAGAAATATGAAACTCTTGGATCGTTTGGTAAGACGTATTAAAAAATCTATTATATGTGTTAGCTATAGTGTAATTTAACCTTTTGTTTGATAGCTTTTGAGACTTTAAGTAATACAATTTATAATATTATAGCTAAAATCATCGTATAAATGATACTTGAGCTATTAATATATAGATAAATGTGAGTAAAGACAGATTACTCTTAATACATCAAACCAAATGGTGAATAAGAAATAATTTCAATATTACTAATCTTAATATTACTAATGCATCATATTTAATATTATTCTTCTACATTCTATGAAACAATCTGTCAATGTTTAGTAACAAATTGATATAAACGTATATTATTAATTACAGAGTGATATATGTATAAAATTTTAATTATGCACCAAGGTAAGTTTAATATAATCAAGTGATGGAAAAACTAAAATCAAAGAGTATTAGTTATTATTTATAACAGAATAATTTATTATGATAAATGACTCAAGTAATATATACTTATTGATTTCAAATAATATGTTGGGATGAATGTGATCCTTTCGCTCTTGATCAAATTTGTTCAATGAAATAATTCAGATGAAAAGTATTTTCCTTAAATAAGGTTAAAAGTACAAGTAAAATTCAAATATCAAATAGTTACTCTCTCTATTCCAATTTAAGTGGTTTACTTTATTTTTTGATTTATCCCTAAAAGAGTTTCTTTTTATATGCTTTACATGTACATTTTTACTTTATCATGTTTTGCTTCACAAGAGTCAATTTGACTAATATTCAAAATTAAATCAAAGATTACTTCAATTTTTTAGAATAATTCAATAATTATATGGAAAATACTATAAATTACAACTTCTTTCATAATAATGTAATAAAAAATATTTTATCTGTCTCATTTTATGGTATTTTCTTTTTTAATCAAATATGATATAATAGATAGAATTATTTTTTCCTTAACTAGAAATCTCGCATTTGAATCTTTTAAAAAATTCTTTACATGGATCGCTTTCTCCCGAATCAGGAGAAGTTTTTACCATTAATTTTACATTTTCTTGGGGGTATTTCTTAAAGTTAGTAGCCATAAAGTCGGACCGTAAATTGGACGAACGGAGTTTCCACACTGTCTGCGGCGTCGATCTCGTGCAGTGCGGCCATGACAGACGGCACACGCCCATATGTGATAAAGCCTTTCAAGGCGGAAAGGGATTCGTCAAAAAAGCAGCTGCACAGACTTTACTTGGTGCACTCATCACGCCACTACCATACTCTTTCATCTAATGGTCCTCGTGAAATTGGTACACATTCCAATTCAAGTATTTCTTTTAATTTGACAAACAACTGCCTAGTTATTGTAATTTGTGAAATGGCAACTCGTGTCGCTCCAGTCGGGAGTGAGTTGAATTGAATTTAAACAGATTAAATTATTATATGACATAAGTTATTAAATTGTTAATGTCAAATTTCAATTACTATATTTACATAAAGCTTGTGGATAAAGTTGAAGGTAGGTTGGGTAAAACACAATGAGTAGAAGTTTGTGAGTGACATTGATTGGTGCTTGTGGCCGCACCTTTCCTCGTAACTCATTAGTACCCCGTGACCTTGTTTTGACACTCGTGAATTTGGCAAATTCTGTACGAATGGCTTTTGGTTATCACTAGAGGCTCTAGTAGTGAAGATTTATTATAATTACTCGAGTAAATTCTACCAAGCAGGTTCAATTAATTTATTATTATTTTAAAAAATATTTTTTTTATTTATTTTATTTTATGTGATATTTTTTTTAGTCATTCAATTTTTTTTATTATAAATAGAAATAATTTAATTTTAAATTTTTTATTTTTAGTGAAATATATCATAGCTACATAAATATTTAAATATTTTTTTGGACGATAAGCTTTAAAAGTTTTTTTTTTTTAAGTTAAAAGATGTCATATTTTAGTGTAACTTAACATAAGTCATGAAGTCTTTAGAGGTTAAAAAATTATACTAGTAGCTAATAGCAAGAATATAATTATTTTTTTTAGCTAAATTCATCAAGTAAATATTATATTCGATCATGGTATTGATTTCAGACCACCCTTGTCTAGACTTTGCCATAGAAAGGATATTGGGGTTACTCAATAGTCAATTTCTCAAGTCTCAATAGCGTTTGATCATAAATTTTTAAATATTTTTGACAAGTTATTTTTGGATGAATTTTTGCCATGTATTTCATCATAGATCTTGAGAGAAATATTTGACATTTAAAAAAAAATACAATTTATATCCATAAGTTTTAAAAATTACTAATAATATTATAAATTTGTCGTAGCATTTTATAATGATTTTTTGTCAAATATACTTATGATCAAACGACACCCGCATACAACATATTGTTCTTGATAATCGAATTCATAATTATGACTTTATTATCACTTATTTGAATCAAATATTTATCCGTATTATCAGAAATTATAATCAATAATAATTTTTTCTATGTTTTAACTGAATCTACTAAATAAATATTATGTTTTAATCATAACTCTTAACTCAAATTATCATAAATCCTCTCATAGGATGTTATTTTGAGATGCTTTTATTGTAAGCCGGCACTCTTGATAAGAAGGATCATTTGGTCTCCCTTACAAGACATTATATATATATGTTCAGAAGTATCATAATTAATTGTACATTTGTTTCTTGTCATATTCTATTATGAGTATAACTTAATTATTAATTATTTCTTAGTTTGTTAATTTCAATTGGAAGCATATACTAAAATTCCACTTCCCAAAATTACGTTAGATGAAACAATACAATATAGTCCGTCAATCAATGAAGGTCGAGTAGTTAACTATCATATTCATCAACTTATTCAATTATGTTTATCATAAATCTAGACGTACATTTTAGCATATTTTCTATCCTTCCATATAACATAATTTATATTTTGTTATTTTTTCTCTGCTAGGATACTATTTACATATAGTGTATTGATTACTATTTATTTCTTTGTTTTTTTAAATTCATGACTACATATTTAATTATCATCGTATTTGTTTGTATTTCTTCTAAATCTAGATTTTTCATTTCTAGTCAGAGGAGTCTAATTGTGATCTCTCGACCGCTTCTATACTAACAACAAAACATATGCTTTTACTATCTGACATATATTCGTCTACATTTATTAATGTTTCTTGAATGTCTTCTATTAGTTGTGAGTTTTTGTCCGACTATTATTTTTTTTTGGGCATACATTTGTCAAATGATCTATACTACCACAAGTAAAACACTTTAATTTATTCCTATAATTTCTATCAGTTCTATATTTTCTAACATGTTTGTTTCTGTTTAGATATGATTTTTTAGCCGATGACTTTCTTAGGTAATATTTTCTCCTGTTGTATGTATTCACATAATGCAATTTATTTCTTTTATAACGTCTTTTTCGATTTTGATCTTTATCATAACTTTGAGTAGTATATATTATATTTTTACACCCTTTTTTTTTTCCTTTTTCTCTTCTTTTTCCTTTCCCACTAATTTGCCGGCTTATTCCAAAATCTTTTTTTTATTTAATTATAATTATAATATAATTAAAAAAAGAGAGAAATTACTAGAAGAAAAGGAAAAACAATAATTAATCTGGTCATCACAGTATGGAAGTGAACCAAAAACCGACCCATTTGTCATGAATTGGTACACTGTGCTTCCATAAATAATTATTCCCAACAAATATTTTCTATTAATAATAACATGACACATGTTTTTTATATACATTCTTTTTTTATGTTAGAAAAATTAAAATACCTCTATATATATATATATAAAAAAATTTATATATATTATAATTTTTTGCCAAATCCTCAAGACCCTCCCTCCTCCATCCCCCCTCCCCAAACAATAATAATAAAGTATATTAATTAAAGACGAATCTAAATTTTACAGTATAAGTTCATGTAAATTTGTTAATTTTTATTTAAATTAATAAATTTATAAAATATTTAATTTAAATCTAACTATTATTTGAATCAAGTTATGATTATTACAAAAATTAATAAACTTCAAATCAAGTTATTATTTGAATTACTATTAATGAGAAGAAAAAAAAGACTCCTTGTATATCACGGGTACCTTTTTTGGTACAGTGAAAGTGATTTTTTTTTTTTTTAAAAAAAAAAAATTATATGTGTTTTATTTTTTATTTTTTTAAAATAAGACAGAAGAAAAAAGAAGTCATTACGTTATTACCAAAAAAAGAATCAAAATTGATAATTGTACATAACGTTTATGATTGTAACGTGCAAGTTATTCAACATTTTCTGTGACATTTCAGTCTAATTTTTAATACCCTTTCATTTACGTAAACGTAATTAACTCATAGAAAAAGTTAAATACTTTTAGGATATTAATTATGGTTATATTTAAGATTTTTAAATATATTTAGCTATAAAGATAACTGACAGTTGATATACATATAAATTTTTCATAATGTAAGGGATGTAATTATTAGATGATGTATTCACAAAGTCATAATATAATGTCATATTATAGAGATGTTTAACATAATTAATTATTAAAATTATATTATTCTTCTTTCTTTCCTTCACAAGGAGGATTTTAAAAGTGCTTAATATTATATACAATGCCTTGATTTTGTTAGAAAATTCAATTTAAATACTCGACTTATTCCAATAGAGCTTTATTAAATTATATAATAAAGTTTTTTTATTAGACACTTTTAATTCAAAATTTATGACTTTTTTTGTTGCATGCATATACTCAAATGTTTTTTAGACAATTAAGCCAATAATAAATGTCATCTTCATTAATTATACACATTAATTTCAATCGAAACAAACTTGAGGATTTTACAATTTACTGAGACTAATGTATATAATTAAAGAATATAGATATATTTTCAAAAATAATAAATTTTTTTTTTGGCAAAACTTTAATTTTAACTTTCCACCATGACGTGTTTAATTTCAAGCCACAAGTTGTTTTTTTTTTAATTTCCTACCCGGTGTCTGAAACCTATGGATCCCCGACTAAATCAGGATCGTGCACTACAGGGGCTCGAACCCGAGACCTCTGATTAAGGGTAAAACAATTCCACCACTGCATCACAACCCATGTTGGTAAGCCACAAGATTAAAGGTCATTTTATTATATTTAACATAATTTTAATTTAGGACTATAATATTAAAAAATCTTTTTAATTTTCTTAAATTCCATGCCAAGTTAAATTAATTCATTTTTTTAAAAACGAAGAATGTATTTAATAAGAATAAATTTTAGAATAAAATCATAATTTAAGTGTCTAAATGAAATTTAATAAGGTGCGCTATTAATTCTTTAAAAAAAAAAGAGACAAAAACGTCCATTGGTCAAGGATCCGCATGACTAGTATAAATAAACTGTTTTACCTAACTAAAACTTGTATGAAACTTTTTTTTTTTCTGTGTTTAATTTAAAACAGATTTTAATAAGAAGAAAGATGAAAGTTTGGTTGATTTATTTGTATTTCATCTACTTTTTCCACCATGTTACAGCCAATGTGATTAATGATGATTTTATCAAAACAAATGGGGTACATTTTATGTTAAATGATAGTCCATTTTATGCAAATGGATTTAATGCTTATTGGTTAATGTATATTGGGTCTGACCCATCACAAAGACACAAAGTTTCTTCTCTTCTTCAAGATGCTGTAAGCCATGGCCTCACTGTTGGAAGAACTTGGGCTTTTAGTGATGCTGGATATTCACCTCTTCAATATTCTCCTGGATCATACAATGAAATTATGTTTCAGGTTTTTTTAAAAAAATTTATTTTTAGTGTATATATATATTTTTTTGAGGCGAGGATCTACCGAAATAGTCTCTCTATCTCTATGATGAGATAGTGATAAGTTTCAGACCTTACTCGTGAAATTTTACTAGGTATGTTGTTGTTTTCTGATAGTAGTGTTCATACTCATAGCAGAATTTTCAAGAATTTAGTAATAAATAATAAAAATATGTTTTTGCAAAGTTAAAGCAACTTTGATTTGGGAAAATTTTAGTAGATCAGTTGGTTGACTACCTGAATTTGATTCCCCACATAGTAATCTGCTTCCCCTACCCTCAATTTTTTTTTGGAAAAACTTCGATTTGAATTTATGGGAAATTTTTTTAAAATAATATTTTAAAATTTTCGTAATGAAATATGGCCTAATGCCCACTAAATGTGGCTATTTCTTTTCATTAGAAAAAGGGGGAAAATGACTTATTCTGCAAAATTTAATCCCTCAACTCTATATGTGTCTATTTGTTTAATTTTTATTTGAGAAAAAAAATATTTTTAAAATTTTATATGATTTTTAATTTTTTTTATTGATTTAGGAATGTTGTGTTATTCTGTGATTTAATATTCTTTTTATAATTTTTTTTAAAGGGTTTGGATTTTGCAATTTATGAAGCTGGGAAAAATAAGATTAAGTTTATATTAAGCTTGGTTAACAACTATAATGACTTTGGAGGAAAGAAACAATATGTGGATTGGGCAAAATCTCAGGGTCAATATTTAACTTCAGAGGATGATTTCTTCACAAATTCTGTTGTGAAGGGCTACTTCAAAAACCATATTAAGGTATGTTATAGAAATAGAAAATTATATTTTATGTCTGGATTCACACCGAACATTAGTTAGTTTGATTATGATATTTCGAATCAAGTCAACAGAGTGATTATTTTTCTATAAATAATTAATGTGTGGTGCTAAATAGGCAATTTTAACAAGAAAGAATAGCATAAGTGGAATTGTATACAAGGATGATCCAACAATAATGGCTTGGGAGCTTATGAATGAGCCCAGATGTTCTTCTGATCAATCAGGAAGTACTATACAGGTAACAACACTTTAATTTCTTTCTTCTTTTTTACCATAAAAAATAAAATTTTAAATTCAAAGTTTCTTTGTTTTTTCCCTAGTAGTTGAAAATTTTATACATGGTGAAGGAGACAAATGATGACAACGTATTTTCTGATTCAATTTATTTGATACATTTTTTGAAAAAGAATTCGACTTTTGTAGACAATGATACAACGACTTTATAAATAGAGACGTAGCTAGAGTTCTAGTTATGAGTTTGCAGGAATCAAATAGTGTTGGTCAAAATCTTATTTATGATTGGAAATTTACGTATAAATAATTTATTCAAAATTTAATGAACTATTTTTTTAATATTAACAAGTTATAAATTTAAAATTCTAAATCAATCTCCGTTTAATTCAAATGTTCAACTTGTACTATTATTATGTGTGGTGGTGTTGTTCTTCCACATAAAGAAAATTAACTTCATGCCAAAATCCATAGTTATTTTCAGCCTCTCATATTGGGAGTTAGAAGTTGGGTAAACTTTAGTGGAAAGTAATGTTTTTCTTGTGAATGGCTTAGTAGGATTAGGAAATGTATCCCCACCTACTTTGATCCTTCTCTAAGTTAGGTAGTGAGTCAATTTTTCCACATAATAGTAACCATATCTTGTGATAATGTACTAGTCATAGTGTAAATTTACATTATATAATCTACCGAGGTGGAGCTAGAGTTTTAATTACGAGTTTGAAAGAATTAATAGTTTTGGTTAATTTATTTTTTTTTAAGAAATCTATCATGTATAGTGTTGGATAAAATGTTTATATATTATTCCCTTTGTTTCGTTTTATGTGATATCTTTTGATTTGACATGTTGTTTAAAAAAATTTGTGATTAAAATAAATTTTAGATATTTGTATGGTTGAATGTCATTTGATTGGAAATAATTTATCACAGGATTGATTATCTTGGAATTAACTATCTTGAGATAAGTAATCCGACCATGTATATGGGATAATTTATCTCGATTACTATGGTATAAATGGTGGAATGAGTTATCTCAAATTTGACAATCGAACAAGATACAAAAAATTTATCCTTCACTATTTTTTTATCTCACGACTATTTTTATCACTCACACCAAATGACCCCTAAGAGTGAAAGTGGAATTTTAAAGTTAAATTTAGAGTAAAAAGATATTATTTTTGGGATAGATTAGAACGAAAAGGGTATCATATAAAATAGAATAAAAGGATACTAATTTTTGCAATTGAGATGAAATAAATTAATCATGATTATACTTGTTTTACAGAGTTGGATTAGTGAAATGGCTTCGTACATTAAATCAATTGACAATAATCACCTGGTAGAAGCTGGACTAGAAGGATTTTATGGAGCTTCAAATTCACAAAAGAATCCAAACTTTCAAGTTGGGACAGACTTCATTGCCAATAATCAAATCCCAGAGATTGATTTTGTCACTGTTCACTCATACCCTGAGCAATGGTACTCATCCCAAAAGTTATCTCACTTTTTATCTGTTTCTTGTCTTGACTCACTATGACTTCAATCGTACCAAAAATTTACTTTTCTTTCTAAACGAAGGTTGACAGGTCAAGATGATGAAGCGCAACTTAATTTCCTAACCAACTGGCTCAGAGTACACATTGAAGATACCCAAACAATTCTCAAAAAACCTCTTTTATTTGCTGAGTTTGGGAAAACATCTAAAGGCCCTGGCTTTACACCACAACAGAGGGACATATTGTTTAACACTGTCTATTCCTCCATATTTTTATCAGCTAGAGGTGGCGGCGTGGCGGCAGGAGGGTTGTTCTGGCAACTTTTGGCTGAAGGAATGGATTCATTGAGAGATGGATATGAGATTATTTTCAGTGAAAGTCCTTCTGTTTCTGATATAATTCTGCAGCAGTCCAGGAGGCTTAATAAGATTAGAAAAATGTATGCAAGGCTGAAGAATATAGAGAAGTGGAAGAGAGCAAGAGAAAGGATTAATCATGGAAATTAGAGAGAATTAGTTTTAGATTAGGCATGAATGAGATTAATTAAGTTATAATTATAGTTTAGTGAGAAGTTAGATTATGTTTTTTTGGTAACATAAGAGGAAGTCTTTTAGTGTTTTATTATATAGATGGTAAGTATTAGTGTAATTTCGCAAGTTGTGTCGATTTTTGGTAGGGTGATATGTATGCAGAGTTTATTTTATCTTGTGAAAATTGTTCATTTTATTTTATTAGGTAAAGATAAAAAGATTATTTTTGATAAATTTTCTATATTCAAGTAACATATTTTAAAGAAAAGAAAGTTGGAATACTAAGTAAAAAAAAAGGTAAGATAATAGGAGATTATTTATATTATCAATATAGATACACTTGAATTTGATTTTGGCAGTGAACATAAAACTATACTAAGTTACTTTATTGATATCATAATGAGGCACAGTGAATGAAGCTTTTTTCTCAAATGAGATCTTACGTGACATGAATCTCGATATAATTGAGCTCCAATAAACACCGGAGAAAAATAAAAAAAAAAAGTTACTTTATTGGGAAGATGTGATTCACAAGCAAAAACATAATATTCAAGTTTCTATATAATGGTCCAATAACCTATCTTTGTATTTCTAATTCAAGAATTAGGCATAGCCATGGGTTTCTTCAATTAATAATTCATTGAATTTAAAAATGACACAAAATAGGCCTCTAAAACTATTTTGCTACTCAATAAAGTTGATAGATATTGTGATAATAAATAACTTCTTTTTAAAAATTATACGGTAATAAATCTCAAGCATAACTTTTTTTCAAATCAAACGATCCCTACTTTTCAAATCAAACAACTCCTATCTTTAAAATGGTATTTGCAGTAATGGGCCTTTCCTACTCCATGTGTTTCGAGTGATGACCCAAAAGTAGCATCAAAATTATTTTAAAAAAACTACACAAAATTATTCAATTGTAAGATTATTTATTAAAAATGATTTCAACCCAAATTATTTATTCGCTTACTCTGTATTTTTTAATTTCGCACATAATGTAAGTTTGATTCTCTGTGATACTCCGTTAGTATATTGATACTTTATAAGTATCTTATAGATTGGGGTTTTTTTTCTCAAAGAAAGCAATTAAGAGAAAATTATTAAAATTATAATCTTATTTCTTAAAGTCACAATCTTACATATTAAACTCTAAATTCTGATGGTATCAAACAGTCTTTTAACTGAAGCACTACTTGTTCCTCCTTTGATGTCATCATAATATATATAAGTAGTGTTTTTTCACGCAAGCACTACTTCTTCATCTTTGATACTAGCAAAGTTTATATATACTTTGATGGTATTAAGCAGTTTCACCAAAACACTGTCTCTTTCTTCCTGATACCATTAGAATGTATACCATCAAAGTTTATATATACTCTCGTGGCATTAAATGCCCGAGAATAATTAAAACCAAGGAATATAAAAGTAAGAAAATAACCACTAGTAAATAGTTTTTCTTTTAGATTACAAGTGTTATTCCCAATGATTTAAAACTACTAAAAATTACACAAATACACGATATTTATAAACTTAATTACTATTAGTCCCTACCATTTTAAAAAATTACTAAAATTCTCGTATTTCGCTATTTCGCTATTTCGCTGATACATGATACACATTTATAAACTATCAGTTAGTTTCACTGATACCTAAAAAAATTAAA
>JBCEWC010000694.1:29419-51145 GCA_038996855.1 Solanum aculeatissimum | reverse complement strand
ATGTCACGCTTCAAGAGGTATTTATCGAATTAAATTTAATAAAGTTTATGTGTTCTAGCATGATTAATGTGATCTAGCATAGACGTATGTGTTATCTATTATTCATGTAAGCAGTACGATCCTTATATGTTTCCGCTGCGCATATGATTTTCAAACACAAACAACACTCATTTGGGTACCTTTGTGGTTTCTCAAGTTGACGTAAGCATATTAGAAGAATAAATTTCATAAAGAGTTAATCATGTGAACTATAACTAATTAAGTTCTGCAACTAAAACTAAAAAATAAGAACCCCATATTGGTAATAACAGAATTAAATTTGCGTGACTAAAATACCTCCAACACAATTTGCTATGATTCTTATTCATGATGAATAAGTATATTATTCAAGGACTCGTTTGTTTACGTTTAACGGATGTCTAATCTTAGATTACTAAGTGCATTTATTTTTATTCGGATTTAGTTTATCTGAACATAGGTCCTAGTCATTAAGATTTGAACTAAGTCTTAATATTATTAAGAGATATTTTTGTATGTGATGATATTCATTTTTCACATCACTTTATTCACAATCATCAATCATTACCACTAACCACCTTTGTCATCACAACCACCATCATCATTGCCAACCACCATTAATATTCATCAATCATTAAACATCTATATCATTACAACCGCTATCATCATAGCCAACCACCATTACCGTTCGTCAACTACTAACTACTTTTGTCATCACCATCATTGTTTATTATGATTAATTACCATCGCCAACCACCAATCACATCTGTCATTAGAACCAACACAGGCAACCAACATCACTAGAAACCATATTATACTACTTTCAGTGACTGCCACATCTATCACCTTGATCATTATAATTATATCCATTGTCATCACCACGATACAAAATCAAAGACATATGCTTAGCTTGCAGGCCATAGCAATCCTTACTAACAATTCAACTAGCTAGCATCACCTTCAACTATTATCAACACATCGTCAACCACCATCACCATTGTTTTCACCACCACTTTCACTGCCATCATTGCGTCAAATCCCTATCGCAACTAACATCCCTGCCAAAAATCACCGACGCATTCTTCATCCACCACCATCAACTACAAACATCAACTAACTTCACTATCACAACCACTACCACTTCTACCAATCATCACTATATATTAAGATAGTCACTACAACACCAACCATCCCCACTATCACAACTATCACCACTATCATTACTAGCCATTAACACCAAGCATTACCACCACCATTACTATACTACAAACCATCTCTACTGCCATTGACGAACATAAATATTTTATTTTTTAAAAATCAAAGAATGAATATTTTTTAGTAAAGTAATATTTATAATTTTATTTAATTTTTATTTGAACTTTATATTTGTTATATTTAAAAATAAATATATTATGCATATTGAGGTGTTGAAAACAAGCAGTTTTGATTATTGATTATTCAGATTTAAAGACAACATATCACATATGCATTTAGATTCTAGCATTTTAATATAATCTTGATGAAAATAAACTAAGACATGAATATTTTAACAATTATCCTCCCCCTCCCTCTCATTTAATCCTTCACACCAGAGTATAACACTAAACACCTATAACTACATAGTATACCATTTTTTTTAGAAAAAATAAAAATAAATTTTGAGCTCATGGCCCATATTATTAAATCAGGCCTTAACCATTGTCCAATTACAAAAGACCTGGATGTACAAGCCCATCCGGATAATTATCTCTAACCCTAACAAATAGGTGTTTTTAGAGTACACCGCCCCTAAGTTTCCTAATCTCGCCCCTTCCAGATGCGTCTGTTGGCATCCCCTAATGATGCGATTCTCTGGGTGTCGCTGCTTCTCATGGTGGCCATACTCCTTATCTGTATGTTTCTGTAAGGTTTTCCTTCTTATCAAGTTTTCTTTCACTTCACTCCTATGCTGAGACTTCTTCATCTATTTTTTCAGAGTACCTTGTGATGCTCCTCCATGGATTTCTCCATCTTTCCATCTGAAATAACGAATTGGCTTCTCCTTCAAGGTCGATGTATAAGTTCTTCTTTTGGTTCTTTTGTTCTTGACTGTTAGACACATTACAACACTCATTTTAGCTTCAATCCCAATAGGAAATGGAGTGGTTTTTGCGAATCTGTGGATATTGACGCTCGTCCTCTTTCTTGTCCATGCTGATGCTAATCCATTTTTTTAGTGACCTCTGCCCTCCTTTTTTAAAGTCTGATTGGTTATCTGCATAACTCTTCTTTTGTTTTTCTCGTGACTATAATGTGTAAATATGATGCGCTCAACTCTTTACTTCATAGCCCCTAATTGTATTTTAGTAGATCCTGCTTGTATGTATTACTGTTCAGCCTTGTAAATTTCTATCATTCTCTGCTACCTGTAATAACCCTAGTTTTAACTCTTAGCACTGGGATTTGATCTTTGTCGGTATTTATGATTCTCCAGGCTTCGATTGGTAGTTGTTGAAAGCAATGATATTGCGTTTTACTTTCATGATTGAATGCCTCCTTTACTATACAATCAACTAGTTGATTGGCCTCCCTGTAGATATGTATGATTTTCTACCGTGTGTTCTTCCATTATCTTATGTATTTGCTCCATCATATCTATCAATTCCCAAGATACTTTTCACTCCCTTGTTACCATTCTTTTAATAGCTAGAGAGTCAGTCTGCACCTGTACCCTATGATAGCCTTGTATATCATTTGTTGCTTGCTATTTACCTTTCTTTCATCTTAATGAATTTTCTTATATTTGTATACGTGGACATATATATCACTAATTAAAAATGACAAAAAAGTATAGTAAATTATTCGTATACAAACAAAATTTAGACAAGACATGTTAACATGATATCATGAGATAATTAGCCCAAGCCAAATTCACAACCAGTCCAAGTTATAATGGATAATTTTGAACATGGATTGATTTGGGTGGCCTAATTTATCTCATCACAAATTCTTCCAAACAAATCTGACCCATCAAATGAGTCCAAACTGACTTATCTGGAACTTGTCCCTCGGCCACCCGAGCCAGGAAATAACCCCCAACCTAACCCAAATCTCAATTCGAGATTCGATACCCAACTCCTAACCCCAGTACTAACCTCTAACCAAGAATTTGATCCCAATTTGAGATTCAAGACCAAACTTTTGATCTAGAAACCTACCCAGCCTGACACTCAATTCAGGATTCGATCCAATTTCAATTCAATCACCCCATTTTTCACCCCACAAGTAAAATTATCCCCTCATCTTTACATTTTTTTTCCTATTGAAAAATAGAGGTCTAGGGTTTAGGATTAAATTTTTATCTTTTAGATAAGCAAGATACCAAATTATTATTTTTCTTTAGAGAAGTGAGGTACTATTATTGGAATTAAATTTCATTTTAGGTCTTCATGTATGATTTTGAAGGCTTGTGGAAAATTGCACTTACGAGTCAAAAAGAGCCAATTTAGTGGCACATTGAAGCATATCGGCGAGGTAATTGATATTGTATCGCGTTTTATTTGAAAAAATACATCGATTTATTAGAGACAAAAAATATTTTAAAAAAGAGTGTTCCACACATACCTAGGGCATATGATATGAGGGAACAAAAAATTTAGATTACCCTCTATTGAGTCAATGTCATTATTTGATTAGGGTCAAGACTTGTGGAGAATTGAAACTATTACAAAGCTTATGGAACGTGAAAAAGAGTGCTTAAGCTTCGACAACACAAGAAGTTCTCTCGTAAAGTTTGTGTGATGTTTGATAACAATGGTCAAATATATGTAGAGAAATATAGGAGAAGAAAAGTATAATCGGGAGACCTTCTGCTAGCGAAAGATCGTTAAATAAGATCGGAAGATTCAACTAAAGAAGAGAAAGTTTTGTTATGCGAGAAGACTACTTGAATTGGATTCAATTTTTGGTTTGGGTTGATTACAAATGCCTAATGTCACCCCTATTTATTGTTGTGTAGGGATGATTTTAGATACATTCTAGATATATCTAAGAAATATCTAAGTAACTTTATCTACTTACTATCTAACAAAAATTTAGAATTTTTTATAATTTACTATAAATATCTACCTAAAATATCTAATGCTATATAATATCTAGATTTTCCCTAAATATAATTATTAAAGATATTATTCTACAAAGTTCTAGAATTCTACAAAATATCTAGGATCATTTGTACCTCCAAAAAATCATCTTTATTTTTCACACTCCCCCTTAAAGTGATTTTTTGGAAACTATCCAACACTTGTTGTGGAGGAACTCAAATGAAGCTTTGAGCTATGCCTTGGTGAAATTATCACAGTTTCTTCCAGACTCCTTTTGCTTCTTTAAGTGATTAAGATTCTTCATCGCTAATCGATCCGTGTGAATTATCTCCTTGTCGAGTGTTAGGAATCTCCATTTCTCTTAACTCCTAGACAATTGCATTATCCAGAGACATACCTGTGATGGAAAAGTTTGAAACTCCAGAGTTCAATAGTTTAGAACCCTCTCCTTCCGATATAACTTTATGATACAAAGATGATTCATCAGTATCAACTCTAACGATCCAACCGTTAATTTATTGCAAGCTTCGACATCATAATAGGATGATCCATCACCAGATTCTGTTTTATTTCTTCAATAATCAGTTTATCAACTTCAAAGCTTTTGAAAATCTTGTCGTCTCTTTCTCCACCTGAAATTTGGTCTTCAAAGCCAGCTTCTTCATTTGTTTGATCTTCATCTTCTTCATTTGCTTTCAATATTTGATGTAACCCAATAATTGACTTTGATATGACTGATGTTTGATCAGAGACTTCAACTTCTAACACCACTAGCATATATAGTTTCAGATACTTCTTCTTGAGGATCTACTTCTTTGATTTCTTCAAATAGAAACTATCACATCACCATAATGAACTTCTTAGGAAGTTTCTTGCTGCATTTCAGTGACATCAATCTCTTGCTTGTCCACATGATCAACTACATTATATTTTGAATTCTCGAGCCAGTCTCCTTCAGAATTGATGGAAGCCATGCCATCTATTACTCGAGTTTCAGCAACTAAACATCATCCCTAGTCTTCTTCTTCTTCCTCTTTAGTAGCTTTTTCAATTTGAGCCATATTGCTCTCTTTAGCCCGACAATATCATTTTATGTGTCCTATTTTGCTACATCGATAACATCTGAAAGACTTCTTATCATAATAGTTAAAAGGCTCTTCCTTATTACTAGGTGAGCTTGAACCACCTGTGAATTGATCGTGCAATGTGTCTCTTGCTTTCCTTAAAGTTCCTTTTGTTGGCTACAAGATCATTTCCTTCCCCTTCATTAACAAATACATTAACCAACTGTTTGGCTAGTAACTCCCGTGATGACAATAAATTTTCAAATTCCTCCAAGGACGATTGTTGAGCCCACCCTTGAATTGACATCACAATGAAATATATTCAGGATGCAAGCCACAAATGATAATTCTTCTCATTCGTGCTTCAGAGATAGTCTCCTCTGAATTCAATAAAAGTAGCTCAGAACATAAGTTCTTAATCTTCAAAAAATACTCGGCGATAGAAAGATTACCTTGAGTGGTGTTAGCCAGTTCATTCTCCAAAAGCTGTAGTTGAGCTTTATTCTTCTTATTGAACAAACAAACCAGGGTCCTCCATATTTCATGAGCTGATTTGCACTTTATAATATGATCGAATAAATTGGAGGAGATTGTCCTTTTTAGAATGAACTCCGCCTTTGCATTAATTTTCTTCCACTTCTTGTATGCACAGTTACTTTCCGGTCCGTCGACAGGAGGACTTGTGTTACTCCCATTAACAACATCCCACAAATCCTCACCCACAAAGTATGACACCATACATGTCTTCCATACCTTGTAATTGGATTGGTTCAACAACTCCATCCCCAATCCGTTAGCACAACTATTGAAATCCATCTACACAAACTAGTTGAATCAACCACTAACCCAATCTTGAAATAAATCCTGGAGCCAATATATGGCTATGGCTCGGATACCATGTAAAAAAATATAGAAGAAGAAAAGTATAATCGGGAGACCTTCTACTAACCCAAGATCGTTAAATAAGATTAGAAGATTCAACTAAAGAAGAGGAAGTTTTGTTATGAGAGAAGACTACTTGAATTGAATTCAATTTTTGGTGTGAGTTGATTACAAATGCCTAATGTCAACCATATTTATTGTTGTGTATGGATAATTCTAGATATATCTAAAACATATCTAGGTAACTTTATCTACTTATTATGTAACAAAAATATAGATTTTTCTATAATTTACTACAAATATCTTCCTAAAATATTTAATGCTATATAATATCTAGATTTTTTCTAAATATAAATATTAAAGATATTATTCTATAAAATTCTAGAATTCTACAAAATATCTAGAATATTTTGTACCTCCAAAAAATCATCTTTATTTTTCATAATATAGTTAACATAGCAAAAAAAAGACAATTGTTTGTTATCCTTTATTCTCTTTTTTTTAAATGTTGGTCGGTAAATTTCCATTTTGCATATGTAGATGAATAAGAGAGATAACTAAGAAAAATCATTACAAAGACATCCAAAAAGATGCAAGGACGCATTAATAAGATTTGTAATCTAAAGCTAAATTTTAATAAGTCTACACATACACATAAAAATGATAATATTTAGAGTTGTCCTTTTATTCTTACATAATACTTATTTGTTTTTAGTGTATCATCCTTAAAACATACCAAAGACAAATATTCTTACTCCTATATTCTATTGTTGGATTTTCTTTCTTAATAAATTTTGTTAGTTTATGTGGACGTTGTTTTTAATATTTCTTAATTAAGCTTTTAAGAATTCTCTACATGTTTTATGATCAAATGTTTTCAGTAAAATTTAAAATATGTACATAAAAAGAAGAACAAAGGACATCCCTTTTTTATGTTTTTTTTTTCAAATAAAGGGAAAATAAATAAATTAAAGAGGTTGACGATCGGCTTCTATGATTATACCCAAAAGTGTAGTCATCCAAAATTAGTTTGGCCTTCATAGTTTAAGAATTTTATTATTTGGTTAAAGAAATAAAATGTATAATTGCAAATTAGATTTACAATACCTACTATTGAATGACATATAGTATTACTAATTTGACCAGCCCAAATTAAGTCATCACAAATTATTGATTAATTCAAATTGCAATTTTTACATAAATGAATCCTTTTAGATTTATTATTTTTTTGGGACATTTTTTTAATTATAATCTATAGCATAATTTCTTTTTAAATCACATATTTCTCTCTTTATCTCTATCCTTCTATTCCAACTCCCTATTTCCCTTCTCATCCAACCCCCATCTTTCTCTTTTTCCGGTTAACCTTGCCGGAGATGGATTCTCCGACAAAATTTTTAGCTCAGTGCCGTCACAAAATGAAAAAACTCCATCAATGCTACCATGCGAAAAAGTAGAGATTCTTTTTCCATCCCTCTATCAGATTTTTCTCATCTTGGTTCTTCTTTGACAATATGGATACCATGAAAAATGATACCCAACAGTGGTATCCTTTTCCATCCCACAATTAGATTTTTCTCGTCTTGGTTCTTCTTTAACAATATGAATATCATGAAAAATGATACCACTACTGTTGCAGATCTAATAATCAACAAATCGCTGAAAATTAATAAGGGATTCTTGTTATTTCTCCGTTGCTTTTGGTGATGGGTATACTTTGAAAAATTTTATTATAATTATATTAAAGGTGTATTAAATATAAACGATGTTTGTAATGCAAGTTTAATTTAACATTATATATAGTTATGAATTCGATTATTATTACTGAAATATTTCAAGTTCAGAAATAATACCTATAACACATTGTATTAAAAATATAATTTAATTATATATTCAAACATGCTTTAAAATATGCTTATAATATGTAGTATATATTGAATTCAAAATGCATTATAATTATTCTTTTTTAATTTTTTTCTCTTAGTAATGATGTTAAAATATATTATTGTATTAAAAATATATTAGTTATATATTCTCCACGTATATTAAAAATGCCTATAATATGTATAATGTATTAAATTTAAAATATGTATCACAATTGTTGTTTATATTTATATTTTTATTAATAAGACCAAAAAATATTATACTTGAATTTCAAACGTTAAGTATTATTTAAAGTAGTTTAAATTTTAATACATTTAAAATTATTTCAGAAATGCATTATAGATGTATTTACATAAAGTAAAATTTCTAATTAGAGATTAGTAAAAATATCATTTGCATAAATACAATTCAAAATTAAGTTTTAAATTAAAACAATTAATTATTATTTTTAACAGAGAGAGAAAGAGAGAAATAAACAAAAAGAGAAAGAGAAAGACACCGGATAAAAAAGTATAGAGAAGAAGGAGAAAGAGAGGGAGGGAAAGAAAGAGAAAATGTTTTTATTCTTTTTTGCTATTTAAGATAAAAAAAATATTGCTATTTTTAGTAAAACTAAAATATGTACAAAACTTGTAATTATTAATGTACAATATATCATTTAAGTAATTGAGCCCAAGCTTGGGACCTGCCCTAGATCTGATCTTGATTCAAGACTTGATCCTCAATCCAATTTGGGACCCAACCTCCTTGATTCTTGAACCTGACTCTTACTTGACCTTTGACCTCAACACAAGACTTGACTTTTGACTCCTAGTTTAGGACGTGACTCTTACCTCGACTTCTAATTAATGATTCAATCTCCACCTATGATTCAAGATTTGGCCCCTAGTTTAGGGCTCGACCTCGACTCTAGACCTCAGGCTCAACTCAACTTCAGCACAAACAATCCCATTTGTCAACCCTAAATAATATTATTTGCTTATTTTTGTATTTTCTTTCTTATTGAAAAGAGTATAACTATTGGCTTACTTTTTACATTTTCTTTTCTTATTGAAAAGAGTACTAGAAAGGTAACACTACAAAAAAAACAGTCGAAAAAAGGTAGACAAAAGCGACGGATTGCGTCATTTTTTTCTTCAAAATCGATGGAAAAATGACACAATTCATTCAGTCGCTTTTTTGTTTGATGCTTTCAAAAAAGCGATGGTCAGCGTCGCAGTTCGTTGTCCCTTTTTTATTTTTTTTAAAAATTTAATAAATAGCAATAAACTGCGTCATAATTATTAAATTAATTTTAATTAATTGAAATTTGCGATAGACTGAGTCACAATTTTATAAAATATTATAATTATTTTTTTAAAAAAGCGACGGGCATAGGGTCCCTGTCTGTCGGTTTTCTGAAAAATTATTTTAAAATTCATAAAAGCGACAAATGTAAGGTCCCTGTCTGTCGTTTTTCTGGGATTTTAAAAACAAAATTGTCAAAAAGAGACAGACTTTAGGACCTGTCTGTTGCTTTTTCTGCATTTTTATATAGCAGAAACCTTTAGTTTTTGCTGCCCAGATGCAATTAAAAATACAATTCAATTTTCTTCAATACAACCAATCCAACACAGTCAACAACAATTAAAACATACAAAACACTTAATACACCTACAATTAAACATTAAAAATAATAAAATTCATAATTTGCAATGTTTTAAATTATTTCAAAGTTCATCAAAATATTTCAAATTGTCTAAAACTGAAATAAAGAGGAACCTAAGGACTATTTTCAACAAATTCATCACTCTCATCAGATTCATCGAGAGTGGAAGGATGCGGTGAAGGCCGACGGGCGAGGTTGAACACTTGTTCTCTCATTTGTTTAAATTTTTCACTCATAGACCTTTGCTCCTCAACCCTCCTTGCCTCAGATACTGCAAATGCATTAGAAAGTTCTGTGATTTTATGAGACATGACAACCATTTGAACGTGGTCAAGGGCCTCGGCCTGACTCGATGATTCAATATCTTATAAACCTGATTGGAGTCATCGTATGTCGTTCCTAGAGCCCATAGATATGACCTTTGTGGCTCTCGCCAACTACCTTTTCAAAATTTGAGTGAACTATTCAAGCATAAGTTGGACCTCATCTCCAAGGTCACGAACGTACCGCTCATAGTCTTGTTGCATATTACAAAATAATTAAGAGTTAGAATCAGTACATAATATATATATGAAAAATAAAAGTTAGAATAAAAAATATTCTACATATATTTATACAAGTTGTGTTAAGAGGCTTACGTAGGCTCGTCCGACCCTTTCTTCCACTCACACATCTAGCTCCGACTCATCATCCTTCTTTCTAACATGAGTGTTCTTAAAAACCTCATGATAAAATGAAATAATATTTAATCAAATAATTAATTTAAGATTATGAATTTAAATTTAAATTTTAAAAATCTTACCAGCTCTCGTGAAATAGTCCTAACACTCTTTGCACCTCTGGTGGGCAACGAGCCACCCTTAAGACTGACTCTAACCTTTTTGGCTTGCTCAAACAAAGCTTTGAATTCGTCGGAGTCCCAATATTGACGTAACTCTTCATATAAGTGAGACTACAACCAACCCGAAGATTTTCCATCATCTTGACATTTCTTAAGTCAGCTAGACAGTCTGATGCTCGCTTTTCTCTCAAAAGTAGTTGCAATGACCATGTTATACTTTGGCTCCCAAGTACATAAATTCTAAAAAATAAAAAGAAAAGTGTCAGTGAATTAGTTAGATAAATTATACTATAAATAATAAACTTAACTTAAAATAAACATGTAAACATATATAATTTAAACTCATTAAACATCGTCTGACGAATTTTGCTTGGAATCTCTCCCCAAGAGTGATAGGGCTCATTAAATAGCCTCATAACATTCTTCTATAGGGCCTTGGCAACATCCTTCATTGAATGTCACCTGCAAAACATATAATAAATATATTAGTTCATGAATATTTTAGTAATGTAGCAAAAAATAAATAAATAAAAGAACAAACTTACGAGACTCCATCAAGCTCTATCATAACTCTCTAAAGTCTGTCCCGTTGACCAGTAGCTAACTGAGTGACATCCTGTGCTACCTCAGGTGTAGCAAAAAAAGCAGGTGATGTTGACGCCAAAGAATGCACATGAAGCTGAGTCAATGAAGGAGTGATAGCCTCAACACTAGAATTTTTAAGTCTCAGGGATAATAGGTGAGGAGACTGATATGTGGGAGACTAATCACAGGGAGATGGAGTACCCGAAGATAATAATCTGTGAGTTCATGGATATATTGCTAAGGGTAGCTCGGTGGTCTGGTCATAAGAAGTAAACCTGGATTGTGACGCAGAAAAGGTATCGCATGGTCTCCGAAATTGACTATGGTAAGTCAAGGGATCCATAGTACCAAATGGCACAACCTGAATGGTAGGAGTAGTAGCTGTGCGACGTTGGAGATTCAGGGCTGAAGAAATATGTCCTGTGATATCCTTAGGATCAATAGGTGTCCTACTAAACTTATTTTCTTGCTCTTACTCGAACTAATTACCCCAAGATGATCTCGAGGCCTATCACCATCACCACCAGATGCCATTTGTATGTAAAGTAATAATATAATATATACTTTAAAAAAATAATAATTTAATATTAGCATAATAAATAACGTACATACTAGTTCTAATGTATCACTCTATTCCTCCTTGCTTGTTTCATTTTCATCATCCTCCCATTTTCTTCTCCTTAATTGTTTCATATTCATTGTCCTCATATTCCTCCTCCTCAAATGATTCATATTCCTCGACATTTGACATTACAAGGTCATCATCAGAAACCTCTTCTAGTATGTGCTGAGGATGTTCTAGTGTGGTTTTCAACTCAACATCAACTTGTTGTTGAACATGTGCATTATCATTTTGGCACGCCATATCTAATACATTCTCAATTTCTATTTTTCCCACAGGTTTTGTCTTAATAACAACCCATCAATCAACCTTATCTCTATGCAATTGATATAGAGCATAATAGACTTGCTTAGCATTTTGAGCAATGATAAAAGGATCATAACTTGCGTATTGTCTGGTGTGTTCAACTTCAATTATGTTATGTTGCTGGTCCATCTTTTTGCCTCTTTGTGAAGCATCAAACCACATACATCGAAATGATACTAATTTTTTCCTAGGCCAGCCTGAATATCTTACTTTAATAATGTCTTAAATGACACAAAATATTTAATAGTATGGCCATTACCATTGACATCACTTTGAACGCACACACTGCTGTTATTGATTTTCTTGTACATAGAAACTTTCTTAGTTTGAAATTTAAAACTATTCACACAGTACTTATGCATTGTATGAATGTGAGAATTAGGCCCGAGTGTAATCTCTTACACAAATGGTGAATGTTTGACGTTTGAGTATTCATCATAAACCTATAGATTATATTCATGATAATATAATTTTGTATAAAATGAATATATTATACTTATCGATTCAATATGTTTGAACTTTTACACTTACACAACTCTTTAACCATGTTGAAAATCTTATATATATAGCTCCATTTCCCTATGTGTTTACAATCAAGCTATTGTTGACACGTACAATTGTATCAGTTAGTACTCATATATTACTGTGTAATTTGATGACGTAATTTAACACTTACTTAAGATATGACTGAATTTTGAGACGATTAAGCAAAATATAGGTCATAGCTGATTGATATTCCATAGTAGTGAGGCTTTGTCTCTCACACCTTTTAGATCCTCGTCCACTTTGATTAAAAATTGAAATTTGTGAAAACATAGGATCACTATCACCCTCATCATTGCGATTTGACCTATTTCTCCTTCATGGGACTTCATCCCTAAAGTAAAAGAAATAAAAATCATCAGTTTCTCTAGCAATATGGGCTTGCATAATTGATCCTTTAATCTGTCCTCTCTGTTTAATTGATTGTTTGCAACCTCCAGTTTTTTTGTATGTATATATGTAAATATGTTAACCAATGATTAGATTATACAATGAATTAATTACTTATATAAGAAAAATCATTACCTTGCAAATGGATACATCCATCATGTTTAAACAGGACTTCTAAGTCAAAATTCTTGTATAAGATGAATCAAAAGATGTTCCATCATATCGAAGAAGCCGCATGGAAGGATCTTATCCAACTTTGTAGTAATAATAGGAATATTTTCCTCCATCCTGCCTAAACTACTTTTCAACAATTGACCAGAACATAAATTTTTAAAGAAAAGACTTATTTATGAGATTGGCTTGATATCCTTTCAGGTGAATTGCTAAAAGAGATAGGAATCAAAGTTTCCATAAATACATAACAATCATGACTTTTCATACCTATCAACTATCCCTCATTCAGATCTGCTCGCTTGCCTAAATTTGAAGCATATCCTTCGAGGATTCTTAAATTTTTCTCCCACTTACATATTTCACATTTCTCATCCATTGTGAATGAAAAACTAGCTTTGAGTTTGATAATTTTGAAATTTGTTAGTTCCTGCAGCCTCAATTTTCTTCTCCTACAATATTTCTTTAAGTCCAATCTAGTTCTTGGATTGTCGTTTGTCTTCCCCTTGACATCCATCACTGTGTTGAATAAATTGTCAAAATAATTTTTTTCAATATGCATCACATCAAGATTGTGTGGCAGGAAATTATTCTTCCAATATGCCAACTCTCAAAATATGCTTTTTTTGGTCCAATTATATTCAATGCCATATCCAAGAAGTCTAGAAGGTACTGGAGCCTCTGTAAATTTAGGCAATTGAGAGACTCTTTTTCAAATTTGATGCCCTGTCAATAATGGAGGTAGGGGATCATTATCAACCCTATTTTTCTGAATGCATGTTTCATATTTCTAAACTCATGATCCGTTGACAAGAATTGACGATGAAAATCAAACCATGAATTTTTTCTACCATGCTTTAGGGTGAAACCCTTATTGTGTTCCATGCAATGAGGACAAACAAACTTTACAATAGTCATCCAACCAGACAACATACCATATGCAAAAAAATTATTAACAGTCCACATTAAACAAGCACACATAAAAAAATTCTGCTTAGTTGATATGTCATATGTAACGACCCTCAAGTCATTTTGAGAAATAGAGTTTTTTTATTTTCCATAAAAAAGTTATCTTATAAATTTTTAATGGGTGATTTGGACTATTTGATAACTTTGTTATCTAGCTTAGGGGTAATTTTAGATAATTAAATTAGTTTACGGGTTAAAGTGATAACTTAGTTAAAATTCTATACTATTTGTCCTATATCTATTACTCCCTCCGTTCACAATTAGATATCAAGTTTTGACATGACACACCTATTAAGAAAACAATGATTAATGTAGCAAGATTACCACTTTACCCCTATTAATTAGGTAAATAAATTAGGGATAGAATAGGCAAAAACAATTTGTCTTATCTTGAATTCTAAACTTAGCACATAATTAGGTCAAAATAAGAAGAAGAGGAAGAGAAAAGAGGAACGTGCAAAGATGGAGAAAATAAATTGTTGAGCGAATCAGGTAAGCCCTAATCACGCCTAACATTTATGTTGTTAATATACAGTGGGTAAGTTTTTACATTAGAATCACAAACACGATACAGTGGACCTTAACTAATTGTTGTTACGCAAACCCGAGAAAACGTAGCCATGTCCATGTTATGATTTGTTCGTTGCTTTGTGAGGAAAGAAATAGTTGTGATTGTTCCAAGAGTGGAGTGAATGGAATTGGGCACCTCATTTATAAAGTCATCTTTTAGAGATATGAAAAGATGATACAAAATAAAAAGAATAAGAATTTGATCGTGTAGGGAAAAGGCAACGCAGTTTGTTTGTTTGTTTAAAAAAAACACTTTTACTAATGGATAAAGTGCCTATTGGGTGGATTGCAGCTTTGTTTCATTATAAATTTAATAAGATTGTTGTTCTTGGTTAGCTACAGAGAGGTATGGTAACATATGCACGTATATATGCACTAATGATGCAGAAAGATTGTTGTTGTTTGTTGGCTACAGAGGCGTATAGTAACCTATGTGCGTATATATGCATTAGATTAGAGATGCAGAAAAGAGTGAAGGTGCTGCAACGTGCAGCGACCTCTTCTTTGATATCTATAATCTTGAATTTTCTCTACCAAAGTGATGCCTTGAATAAAGAAAGCTCGATGAAATATTGTTTATAAAGGGGAAAGTAATGATAAACAATGATCAATTAAATATAATTAGATCGGGTGTCACGTTCCAACATGATATAATTGGATTGGGTGTCATATTTTGACATGATATTATGGGATCGGGTGTCATATTTTGACAAGATATATATATTGGATCGGGTGCCACATTCCGACACGATAATGAATAAAGGAAAATATATTAAAATAATTTAATATACTCAATTTCAAATAACCTATCTCCCAAAAAAAGTATGATGTGGAGGCCTGAGTCCTCATGTGTATTCTTGATATCGTTGGTTGGTTATGTAACTATTCTTGTTGTTGTCACATGTTAAGTGCTATAGTGATTTCCTGCCGTTATTTTATTCATATTGATTTCTATTTTGAGTCAGCCGATGATACCTACCTAGTACATGTTGCCCGTACTGATCCCTACTTATATTTTCTTGTTTTGCTTGTGGAGTGAAGCAAGTGTTCCAATGACTTCGACTCTCTCTCAGCTCTAGCCAGCCTCCAACACATCAGATTCTCGGGTGAACTATCCTCCTAGCTCGGGTTAGAATCTATTGGTCATGGAATAATATCCTTTTTTCCCGGAAATAAACTATTTTATTCATTTATTTTGGTGTTGACATTCTTAGATTTGGTATTTTGTGGTTAGTGTCCTTGTTGCGATGACTTTCAAATTTTGGGGATCATTAAGTAATAAATTTGGAGATTTTTAGTTATTTCTTGCGTTATGAATTTAAGCTTGCGACTGTTATCGTATTTGATAAGTTGAACTGCTAATATAGATTGGGATGTATCTGTTGGTTTGCCCACCTAGAAGGGTAGGTTTGGGTGCCACTCACAACTCATTTTGGGTCGTGACAAACTTGGTATCAAAGCCTTAGGTTCATTGATCTCATCACACAAGGATAAGTCTAGTAGAGTCTTGCGGAACGGTACGGGGACACCTTTACTTTTCTTCGAGAGGCTACAGGACCTTAGGAAAACTTAATTTTTTATTCTTTCCATGCTATTACTTGAATCCAATTGGTATCTAGGTGATACAAATTGGTATATGATTTTCTTCATTCTATTTCGCAGATGGTTAGAACTAGAGCAACAGTGGTGCTTGAGCCAATCGTTGGGGTCGTAGGTTGAGGTAGAGGAGTGATGAGAGGCCGTGGTAGAGGTCGTGGGAGAAAGCCCACTAGAGGTAGAGGCCAAGCAATTGGCCCAACCCAGAAAAGAGCAGTAACCCCTCCACCAGTCGATGAGGTAGTTAGAGAGGATGTTGAGGTGGTGGATGAGCAGGCTCATGATGAGGAAGCACCACCCCAACCTACACCAGAGATGATTCACCAGGTTCTCACCTATCTTAGTGGGTTATCCAATCAGGGCCAAGCACCCCTAGCACCTCAAGTTTAGGAATTACCACATGTAGCTGCTGCTACCCCTCATATGGATGCATCCTTGGAGACACACATGTTTCCCTAATTGACCACAGGGCCTTTAATGACTAGTGACTAGCATGAAATTTTTGTTAAGTTCTTGAAGCTGAAACCTCCGGTCTTCAAAGGTACCGAATCTGAGGATACTTATGATTTTCTTGTTAATTGTCATGAGTTGCTTCACAGGATGGATATAGTAGAGCGATTTGGCATTGAGTTTGTGACATACTAGCTTCAAGGAGATGCTAAAATATGGTAGAGGTCTCATGTTGAATGTCAGCCAACAAAAACACCACCTATGACTTGGGAAGCCTTTTCTAACTTCTTTATGAAGAAGTATATTCCTTGGAATTTGAGGGACAAGAGAAGAGATGAGTTTCTTAATATAGAGCAGGGGAAGATGTCTGTTGCAGCTTATGAGGCCTAATTCTGTGCTCTATCTATATATGCTACCCAACTTTGTTTCAGTCCAGAGGAGAGAGTCCATTGCTTTGTGAAGAGATTGAGATCAGATTTGCAGATTTCATCCTTGCAGGTGGATGCTTCAGCAAAGTCCTTTCAGGCAGTGGTTGATTTTGTTATACAGGTAGAGGGGATAAAGCCAAATGACTTCACCAAGACGGTGAAATTTAAGAAATTTCGCAAGGGAGGTGAGTACTCAAAAGGACAGAGTTCTGGTGGTTATTCAACTCGTCCAATTCAGTCTTCATTGCAGGTTTCAAATGGGATTTTATCAGGAACTAACCAACCTCTTCTTAATTTTGGAGGTTATATTCAGTCTTCTTCATCTTCAAAGAGGCTCACTCTTAATCCTAAGACTTACTATGAATATGGTGAGGTTGGGCATATTAGAAGGTATTATCCAAGGCATAGTCAGACTTGGTATGATCAGGGTTATAGGGGCCCAACAACTAGAGGACAAGGTGGCCATGGTAGGGGCCATCAGTCTGGAGGACGTGGTGGCCAAGGTCGTGGGGGTCACCCGTTTGGCCAGGGTGGTGGACAGGTTAGAATTACTGGTATGCAACCTAGTAGAGGAAATTGTTAGACAAATGATAGGGCCCATTGTTATGCTTTTTCGGGGAGGTCAGAGGCAAAGACATTAGATGTTGTTATCACAGGTACTCTTTTGATCTGCAATCGCACTGCTTTCGTATTATTTGATCCTAGATCCACTTTTTCATATGTATCTTCTACTTTTGATGATGGACTTGATTTACATTGTGATTTACTTGATGTGCCTATTCGTGTTTCTACTCCTGTTGGTGAGTCTGTGTTAGTTGAGAAAGTGTATAGGTCTTGCCTTGTGACTTTTGTGGGAAGAAAAACTTATGTAGATTTGATTATTCTAGAGATGGTTGACTTTGATGTAATCCTGGGTATGACTTGTCTTTCTCCAAATTTTGCTATTTTGGAATGCAATGCTAAGACTTTGACCTTGGCCAAGCCTGGGATGGATCAATTGGTGTGGGAGGGTGATTATTTTCCTTCTCCAGTTCAAATTATCTCTTTTCTTCATGCTAAGAAGCTCGTGAGTAAGGGTTATTCAACCTTCCTGGCACACCTCAGGGAAGACAGTTCTGAAGTGCCCTCGATTAAGTCTGTTTCAATAGTGCATGAATTTATTGATGTCTTTCTTGCAGACCTACCTGGTGTGCCACTAGATAGGGATATTGATTTTTGTATTGATTTAGTGCCAGGTACCCATCCTATTTTTATTCCACCCTACAGAATGGCCCCAATTGAATTGAGAGAGTTGAAAGCCCAACTTCAAGAATTATTGGGTAAAGGTTTTATTAGACCAAGTGTCTTTCCTTGGGGTGCTCCGGTTCTTTTTGTAAAGAAGAAAGATGGTAGCCTTCGTAAGTGTATAGAGTACAACAGCTGAACAGGGTAACTATTAAGAACAGGTACCCCCTCTCTCGTATTGATGACTTATTTGATCAGTTACAGGGTGCTTATATTTTCTCTAAAATTGATTTGAGGTCTAGCTTTAACCAATTGAAAATACGAGCAGCGGACGTGCCAAAAACTGCTTTTCGAATAAGGTATGAACACTATGAGTTTTTGGTAATATCCTTTGGACTTACAAATGCTCCTGCTTCTTTCATGAGTTTGATGAATGGAATATTTAAGCCATACCTAGATCTTTTTATTATTGTCTTTATTGATGATATATTGATCTACTCAAAGAGCAAAAAGGAACATGAAGAGCATCTGAGAATTGTTCTAGGGCTGCTAAGGGAGAAGAAATTGTATGCTAAATTCTCTAAGTGTAAGTTCTGGATTTATTTCGTTTCCTTTTTGCGGCATGTGGTTTCTAAGGATGGAGTTAGGGTGGATCCTCAAAAGATTGAAGCAGTGAAAAACTTGGCAAGGCCCACTAACGTCTCAGAGGTGAAGAGCTTTGTTGGCTTGGCTAGTTACTACCGTCGATTCGTCAAGGGTTTTTCTTCCATTGCTTCTCAATTGACCAATTTGATGAATCAGAATGTTCCATTTATATGGTCAGATGAGTGTGAAGAGAGTTTTCTGAAACTCAATACCCTATTGACTACTGAACCGATTCTTGCCTTGCCGATGAAGGTAAGGATTTCATTATTTATTATGATGCATCTTATTCTGGTGTAGGTGCAGTGTTAATGTAGGAGAGGAATGTAATTACCTATGCTTAATGACAATTAAAGGTGCATGAACGTCATTATCCCACTCGTGATCTAGAGTTGGCTGCTATTGTATTTACATTGAAGCAGTGGAGGCATTATCTTTATGGGGTCAAATGTGAAGTATATACTGATCATCACAGCTTACAATATGTATTCACAAAAAAAGACTTGAATTTGAGGAAGAGGAGATGAATGGAGTTGCTAAACAACTATTAATCAAACTAGGTAATCTAAAAAATTTGGATGAAATTCTCCTTCATAGGACTGACCATGGATCATGGCCAGTTTCACGAGCCTTCAACCTATTCATGGTACCTTCTTTGGCATGGAAAACATTTAGGCAACCTTGGCCTTCACGATTTGTGAAGGGATCCTCAAGTCGTGGAAGGCATCGTAGACCTTGCCTTGCACCAAAAACTGTCTAGTGTTCCATGGTTCTTTTCAATAGAACCTTCACGGCTTATAGAATACACTACGAGTCATAAAAGGGATCGTTGTAAAGCCCTTATCCATAAAATTGTTGCCTTCTCCAGGACGAGGCATATTCATGACCAGTAAAGCATACCAGGGGTCATGAAACCCCTCGTAGTGTGCTTTCTTGTTCCTTTTGTATTCCTTGTTATGCATTGTGATTATGAACACTACTTCACCTCATCTTAACACCTTCATATTATTTGTGTAACCGATCATGGCTGCTGTAGGATCCCAAATGTGACATCCTTAATTTACTTTCACAACAAGTGTCTTAATTGCTTCTGAGATAGCTTGATGCTTGCACATTTTACCATTGTCTTGGTCTTTTCACTGCTTTCCAGCCTCATAATTGTACCAAATAATAATCATTGTCATTCCAGGCTCTTCCACGATGACTTCTCTCAATTTCAAGTCAATTTTAGCTTTAAATTAGCCCAATACCCGTTAATCCAATGAAATCTTTATTTTTCTACAAAATAAATATAAAATTCATATCAAAATAACAAATGTGCTTATGAACTCACAATAATACTATGTTTAAAGCATCATAAAATTCATATTTTCACAACCTATCAAGCCCTGTCCATAACCACGAACATCAGGCCGCTTGGCTTTCGCAATCATGAAAGTCAGGCTGCTTGGCCTTTGGGTCCATGGGGGACCCTCTGTGATCACGAAGTTCAGCCTCCCTGTGCTCTGCATCATGGTGCGCTGGTCATCATGGTCGCGGAGGGAATTTTCAGTGGGTCCCTATACAGATATATTCTCTTTCGCGATTAGACTAAGTCCCCTTCTTTAAGAAATGACAATTTGTTCATTTTGAGCTAAAATTGGGTCACCCAAAGGTAAAATATGTCAGGAGTTTCATAAGGAATGCATTGGTAAGCTTAGAAAGTAATTTAGATCCTCCGTTTTAGGTGAGTTTTGTATTTTAGCTGTTGTCCTAAGCTAATTTTGAATTGAAGTTTTGGAAAACTTTGGGCTATAATTTCTTGGTCGATACAAGTCCAAATTAAGCAATTTAAGAGTCTTAATTGTGGAGTTTTCATAGAGTGAATTGTGGTGTTCTTGGTTTTAGCTATGGGGGCTTCGTTTCTGCTATAGTTTTATAAGTAGTTATTGTTATAGTTAGTTATTTTTACCTAAATTTGAGCTTTTTGTGTTTGTTGATGTTGACATATTTTCGTGCCCTGAATTTTGTCCCATTTTGAGACATGAGCTCGGGGATCTAGTTAGGATTAATTTTCAAGATTAATTCTAGAATTCTTAACACAGGTCCCACTTTTTTGCTTTTGACCTTGATATTGATTCATTTCTATTTTTTGTAATTTTATGTCATAACCATTGTTATAGCATTGTGGCTCTACTTTTGTTAGCTTGACAACGTTCAAAGGCTATCCAGAAGGGAAAATCTCTTGTGAAATAGGTTGGAGGTCACGTGTTCGACATTTATATAGTCTATGATTTTCCTTCTTTTAGACTAAGTTTGGATATGTAAATGTAGGTGGATTTGTATGAATATTGGGCAAGGAGCTAGCTGTATATACCGTGTGTGCTGGAATTTCCTATTTTTGTTGATATTTGGGGTCGACAAGTACTTGTATTGTATTTCCAGGTCATCTATGCTTTGTAAATATTTTGTTTAGCTGAGATTATGGTATATTGGAACATGTTTGGCCTTAGACTAGGCTTAGACTTGGGATGCCATATACCCTTATTTATACAGTTGATAAAATAATTATATTTGTACAGTATGACTCGAGAGGCATAGGTCGTTATAGATTAATATAGTAGACTTGTGTCTAGAAAAATTGAGCCTTAGATAGGTAGAAACACCAGTCAAAGCTTGTTTATCCATAAGCCTCATTGCATCTTATTAGAATATTTTCATCACGTAGGGAAGTTTTGGGAAATCTTATCTGTAGTTAGAGGGTTGAGCTTGGGGGGGGGAGGGAGGGGGGGGAGGGGGGGGGGGGGGGGGGGGGGGGGGGGGGGGGGGGGG
>JBCEWC010000694.1:0-29409 GCA_038996855.1 Solanum aculeatissimum | reverse complement strand
GAAATTTTGTTTGGGGTTGGGGGTTTGGGTTTGGCCCCCCCCCCCCCCCCCCCGAATTATTAATTACCTATTCTCCTACCACAGAGTCAACAAATAGAATTTGGCTATTATTTGCATCATGACATCTGTAATTATCACGTCTGGATTAGAGGTCTAAGGGTCTTGCCATGCCTTGTACACCTCTGGATTAGAGGTTCAGGATACACCTATGGTTGGAGGCCACTTGCACTTTTAGGGATTAGATGTATGGTGGGTTTCGTGCTGCCCTTCGTTAGAGTTCAAAAGTGATCGCACTCCAGTTGTGCCTTGGATTTACCAAAGGTTCTCTGTTCCTAGACAGTGTCTCTGTGCGCCCAATTCTATTTTAGCTTTGTGCACGGATGTACCTTCTAGGCTTATAGGGGCCTAATTGGCATATAGATCTTAGGTTTTTGCTTGCATTTTACACCCACGTACATACCTTTACTACTCTAATTTGGCCTTTATTGTAATGTGTTCTAGCTTTTCCATTTATATTTACTATTCTTACTCAATCAGCCTATGATGCCTATTGAGTAGCTTTTATCTGGTACTCTCTGCATCTACTCTATGATGTAGGTCCAAGCGTGAGCCTGCGACACTGATCTATCTAGCTAGTAGCAGTCATTTCCCAATACTAGGGTGAGCATTAGGCGTTCTTGGATCATTTTAATCTCCATCTACACTTGTGGCCCGTCTTTTGTATTTTGAGACTAGCCTTGTATGTGTGTGTATATATATATATACACGTATAATTTTTTACACAGTTAGGGGATGCATCTATTATCCTAGTAGCTCTGTACATGTGACTTCTAAGTTTTAGGAGGAATTCTTTGGTTGTATATATATTATCTTTAGTTGTTGGTTTTGCTGTATTTGTTGTTGGTTCCTTAAATTGTGATTTTTAGTTACTCTTCTGCCCTCACACCTATTACTAGCAGTTCTAGATTATGGGTTAGGTTACAGTGCCATCATGACTTGAGATATCAGATCGTGACAAGTTGATAGCACAACCCCAGGTTCATTGATCTTACTAGTATAAAGATAGTGTCTAGTAGAGTTCGGCGGAGGGATCCATAGTCATTTGTGACTCATCTTCAGGAGGCTATAGGGTAACATTAGGAATATACTCAATAATTGTATTACCTCAAGTAGTGGGTGTTTTATTGGTTTCTGAAATCTCATTTGCTTCACTATTTTGTTGAGTATGGCTCGCTGATGTGGTGACCTCGGTGGTGTTGATCCAACCGAGGCAAAAGTTAGGGCCTCAACTAGGCCTAGAAGTTGACCACAGGGAAGGGGTAGGGGCACAACATTGACTTAAACAAGGATGTGGCTCCAAACCCTATAGAAGAGCACCAGGATACCCCTATTCCCCCATACATCAGGGGCAAAGTTGGCAAAATCCCCATCTACACCTATTATGAATCTCACACTCCAAGTGGCTATTGCTTAGTTACTTTCAGCAAATCAGGGGTTTGCAACAGGTTCAAATACTAGCCCCAACTCTACCAGAACCATAGGATCAACTTGTAGCTCCAGTGCCAGATGAGTAGCCTTCTATAGTACCATCAACTCAGCAGGAGACACCTTTAACTTTAGTTCTAGGAGTACACCTAGCCCTAGTGCCTCCCGCTACCTAGGCAGATATTGTAGAGGGTTCTATACCATTTCAGAATCAGAGGGTGCTTAAAACTTACTTAGATTGGATCCACCGAGGTTCTTAAGGGCAGTTGAAAAGGATACCCAAATGTTTCTAATGTTTTGTAAAGAGAGACTATACACTTTGATGTTATTTGAGTCTTGAGGGGTCAATTTCATTGCATATTAGCTTGCTGCATCCACCAGGTAGTGATGGCACACTGATATGGACACTAGACCAATTGGGTTACTACTAGTGTCGTTGACAGAGTTTGCAAAGGCATTCTTGGCTAGGTTTGTTCTTATAAGTCTCATAGATAGGCTTCATGATTAGTTATCGAGGCTAGAGAAGAGCACCATGATTGTGTTTAAGTATGAGGCCATATTTCATGAGCTCTCTAGGCATGTCACTATGATATTACCTACCGAGGAGGAGAGGATCAAAAGTTTTGTTAGAGGATTGAGACAATTGAGTATTTAGACTTAGTTGTTGGTTACAGTGGGTTTTTCTTTCCTAGATATTATTGATCATGCTTGTACCATTGAGAAACTTCATCAGAGACCCATGGGGGTAGTGATAAGAAGGCCCGCCATGAGCATAGTTATAGTGGGACTCGGTATGAACCCATAGAGCATTATGATAGATCCCAACAAAGGTTCCAGCAGGGCCAGTCCAATTGCCCCATTAAGGATTCACTTCAGGCTTTAGAGGGTGGCTAACAATATCACGATGCCTCGAGTCAAGGTGGTCCTCTCTATGTCACCAGGCCAAGGTCGAGGGATGGAGATATGGTAGCTTTGGGGAAGGCTAGGTCTTTAGGTTCAACCAATTAGGGATCTAGGGCCACAAAGATAGGTACTACAGGCCATAATGGCTAACATATTACTGGCAGTTCTTCACAGAAGTGTTATGATTGCAGAGAGCAATATATCTTACTTCATTGGCAACAAGGTCATCCCTAGCACCAACAAATGCAACCAAAGATGGGATTTAGGATCAAGACAGTAGGAATGACCAATGGAGTTCCCGAGGTGATTAATAGAGTTTCATGGTTGATAAATAGGGTCCTAAAGGTGGTTCTAAGTGTGGCAGGTCCGATGGTAGAGACGATATCCGAGGGGGAGACCATTAGGGCCACTATGTAGCCAGGACGAGGTTAGAGGCTAAGGTATTAGATGATGTCATCACAAGTACGATTTCTTTGTCCCATCAGTTAGCTTCAACTTTGTTTGAACTATAATCCACATATTCTTATGTATCTATTTATATTTCTCCCTATTTAAGGAAGATCCCTGAGCCTTTTCCAGCACCACTCCATGTTTTTACTTCCATAGGTAATTCTTTAGTAGTAGATCTGGTGTGTAGATCATGCATGGTCAATCTTTAGGGAAGGGATAAAAGGGTGGATCTGATATTTCTCGACATGCTTGATATTAATACTATTCTAGGCATGGATTTGTTAGCTATATATCATGTGGTTTTGGATTATTATGCTAAGACCATTACCCTGGCTATGCTTAGTATACCCCAGTGGTGTGGCAGGGATTTGTTGACTGCACCCCAGTTGGTATTATATCTTATACTTGGGCCTAGAGGTTTGTATCTACTAGATGTCTAGAAATTTGGCTTATGTTAGTGATGCATCGAGCAAGACCCCTTTTGTTGGTTCAGTTCTAGTGATTTGTGAGTTTTCGGATGTATTTAACACTGCCTTGCCTGGCCTACCCCCTCGAGAGGTATATTGACTTTGCTATTGATATGGAGCTAGGCAATAAGCCCATTTATATCCCTCCTTATTGAATGGTCTCTATAGAGCTTAAAAAACTCACTTCAGCTTCAGGGTTTTCTAGATTAGGAATACATACAACTGAGTATTTCCTCTTGAGGTACTCCTGTTCTATTTGTTAAGAACTAGAATGAGACTCTACAGATGTGTATTGATTATAGGTAGTTGAATAAGGTAATAGTGAAAAATTGTTACCCTGCCTCACGTTGATGACTTATTTGACCAGCTATAGAGGGTTGTGGCATTTTTTAAAAATTGATCTGAGCTCTAATTATCATCATTGAGGATTAGGGCAACAAACATCCCTAAGACTGCCTTTCAGATTCATTATAGTCACTATGAGTTCCTGGTTATATCATTTTTGTTGACTAATACCTCCACAACCTTCATGGATCTGATGACTCAAGTATTTAGGCCCTATCATGCCTTTGAGATCATGTTCATTGACAAAATTTTGGTATACTAATAGAGCTAATAGTAATGTGAAAAATATTTAAGAATCGTGCTCTAGACTTTACGGGATCATCAACTTTATGTCATATTATCTAAGTGCGTGTTTTGGTTAGATTCTATGATGTTTTTGGGGCACATTTTGTCCAAGGAGGGTACTATGGTAGATCTGGCTAAGATCGAGGCTATTTATTGTTGGGTTTGGCCCACCTTTGTTACTAAGGTTAGGAGTTTCATTGGTCTGGCCTGATACTACAAGCAATTCATTAAGGGATTGTCATGACCTAATCTTAGGGCGTAGTCGTAACATAGCAAATGAGGAACCCAAAGATACCTCACCAAAGTCTCTTAGCATTCATAAGAATTTGATCATAATAAAGCAGAATTTAAATGGGGAATAGGACTAAGGGACATTCAACATAAGACTTGCAAAATAAAATCAACATAAAGTTCATACATTTGTCCAACAATACCCATTAGTAAAAGACTTGGCAGGGGCTAAGACATGTTCAAAGCTCTCCCTCAAATGTAAGTTCCAAAAAACACAACACATAAAGTAAAAGTCTCAAAATAAGATACAACTCAAGAAGTAAATGTCTCAAAGTATAATAAGAATAAAGAAGGAGGTGTAGTCCCCAAACTAGAGGACTCACCGATGAAACTAGTCTTGAACATTCGAAGTCTAGTCATGTGCCAGAGAAGGAGAAGCGTTGATTCCTACAGGGTGATATAATGTAGGCAAAATATATATTAGTACTTCGAAATTTACTAAGTATGTGGTATGCAATGCAATACATAAAATTATAATTTCATTATGCATAAAATTGTAATGTCATCATTCAAAATATGCATAGTCATATTCAAGGAGTATAGCTCAATATGAAATAAATTATCAATGCATCGTGTGAAATCATTCTTTGAAGTAACATGATATTCATATACATAAATATGTGGGAGGAGACCATAATCGACATTTGAGACCATGCGAGCTACTACATGGAATCTAACATAACTCCCTGTGTTGGTACGGGGAGTCCACTTGCCAGGTGGAACTCCATTAACTTTATACATGTGTATCTTAACTTTAACTTGTCTATTATACTAACCTAAAAAGGATCCTACGGTGGCACATAGTTAATGAGACAAGGGGTTGCTAGTAAGATTTCCTTACTGAACTCCACCTCAATGCCTCATTCGGTGCTAAGTCAAGTCTCATGGAATACTTATAACATAATTATATATACATAAACACTTGTAAACTTTGAAACATGCTTTAACATTATAGGAGTATCTCATTACTTAGGAGTCCACTCAAGTGATAATTTCCCTTTCACATTGAGGGTCTATCTTAAACATCATTAAAGGGAATCTTAATAACTTTATAAACTTTCATATAACTTTCTTAAACATCTATAGGAAAGCCGCATAGAATTCATAGTAAACTTCACCATTAAAACTCAACTTTAAAATTAGTGGGTTCATGCAATAAACTTTAAAACATATGATTCAAGAGTATATCATGATGAAATTCACCAATTTAAAACCATTGCTAAATAGGCCACTTTAGCATTCAATACCCTAGATAAGGAAATCATAAAAGTCATCTTGAATACTATAGGAATTTTTATCACATCATTACATTGCATCATTATAGTCAATATAACTGAAAATACATCATTATAATATCATTTAAAGCAAACTCATGAAACTCATAAAATTTGATAACGTAAAATAAAGATAAAAAGGAAACTTTGTTGGACTTTGTGGATGAGAGAAACCCACAAATAAAACCCACATACCTAATTACAAAGCCTAAAGAAACTTGAGGTTTGGATGAGAACTTGATGAAACCCTAGTTTCCTTCTTCTTCCTTGAAGGGAACTTTTACCTTAGAAAATTTAGAGAATTTAGAGTCAGAGAGAATGAGGGTGTTTTGGGTGAATTGGGATTGTTATGGGAGGGAAAGATTTTAAAACAATATAGTTTTAGGCTTAGGGTGTGAGGAAAGGTTGGAAATACCCTTCATTAAAACTATGGGAATCCAAACTACAGACCCAATCTATGGGTCATAAATCAATCCACGAGTCATAAACCATAGGTTTCATCCTAGTTACATTTTGAAACTCTAAAATATGTCTCTAAAACTCAATCTATGAACCCATTCTATGACTCATAGATGGGTTTATGACTTATAAAGTCTAGTCGTGGAACCATCCAACACTTAGAAAAATTTCATATCTTAAGACTATAATCTACGAGTTCATTTACACATTATAAAAGAAACTATTACTTATCTATTTTTTGTTTTCCAAGGCTTAGAAACCCAATATTTGATCAACCCTGACCCCTACTACAACCCCTTTGTAGAGTTCGTAGTTCTATTTATGGACAGTAAACACCTTTCGTACCTTGCCCCCATACTTAGCCAATTTTCTACCTTGAATGATCCCATCCACGAACCTTATTTATGACATGTGGTTTGAACTAGGAGCCATAAATAAGGCTCATACTTTGGTCTGCATATTTCCAGTTCTACTTTTTTCTGCACTTTTTGACCTTCTAACTTGTGGAACCTTACAGAGATTCTCCACAGTTTCTGCTTTATTGACTTGGTTGGCATGTTAGGGTGTTCTTTTTGTGTGATCTAAGGAGTGTGAGTTGATCTTTTATAGGCTCAAGGAGTTTCTTACTACCACTCTTATTTTGACTCTTTCAGTTGAGGGCAAGAGCTTTACCATATATTGTGATGTATCTGGTGTTGGACTAGGGTGTATTCTAATGATTCAAGGACGAGTTATTACTTATGCCTCCTGGAAGTTGATAGGTCATGAGCGAAATTGCCTCACTCATAAACTAGAGTTGGTGGGGGATGTTTTTACGCTTAATATATAGAGGCACTACTTATACGGGGTTCTCTATAAGGTATACACAAATCAACATAGCCTTCAGTATATCATAAGCAAGAGGGATTTGAATTCTAGATAGTGGTGTTACGTTGATTTATTAACATATTATGAATTGTACATCCTCTACCATCTGGGCAAGGCTAATATCATTGTGAACACCTTGAGTCATATTTAATATCCCAAATCTTGAAAGGTTGGATGAAGGCTCATAATTTTGCTTCTTAAAGGAATTTTGTAAGGACCCAGATTTCGTAATGTTGAACCAAGGTTGGATATAGCATTTCCAAGGATTTTTTTACTAGGGGTACCTTCTAATAAGCCCTTCACGAGCCATGGAAGGTACCAATGGTTGTGAAAGGGCTCATGAGGGCTTGTCTTGGCCTAGATAGTGAATTGCCTAGCTGGGTGTACACCATGAGCCACTTCAAAAGTTGTGGTGCACACCATGCCACGTGAAGGGCTTACAGGGTGAATCCTTTGTTCTTGATCCAATGGCCTTACACACCATGGATGGCACCACCAACCATGGTGCACTTTGCGGCTCATGAAATACTCCATGGTGGTATACTGTACAGTTTTGCAAGCTCATTTTACTGAGGGTAAGATGGTCTTTTCTGAGTTACTAAGCCCCTATACAATGTATATTGACCTCTTTTCTCTCCCAAATAAGTTCATAAGATTTTCATAACATTCTTTACATTCCATAATGCTTAGTCTCTCTTTTACTCACTCAAAACACCTTGAAAATTTTCATTTAACCACAAGTTGGGAATTCTTCAAGGGATCAAGGATTCAAGCTAGATTCACCTCCAAGTCTTCAATTCAAGTTTAGGTATGTGGGTTGTCATCCTTAGTTTCCTTTCAACCATTAGTTTCCTTTCAACCATGGAGCCCTATCCTCCTCATCCAAATTCTTCTACTTTTATGTATGAACTAAATATGTGTTTTTCATGATTTAAGTTTAAATTGTTGTAATTATGATAGGGGTTGTATTCAAATGGAAATTTAGACATAAAATAAACATTATTATATTAGATCATAAGGTTTTCATGAGATTTGAACTTACATGACTTGATAAACTATGCCCTCAAGTTCACCAGACTGTCAAAGTATGCTTCATCATTAGTTAACGACCCCCGGGCTAGGATGAACAAGTTTGTTTTGAGAATTTCAGACTTTCTTATGAAAGAGGGAAAGAATGATATGCTTGTTAAGGAAATAGATATCTCACATCTTATGACTTATGCCTAGCATATTGAATAAGCAAAGCTTAAAGAGAGAAAGAATAGAGATCTAAGAGGGCCCAGTTTGATGGAGGGTTCTCTAATGCTAGGAGTTGTAATGATAATGGTCTTCCTCATCAAGGCCAACAACTTTAAGGAGAAAGTGACATGGATAAACCAAAGTGTGCTATATGTAGAAAAAGCCATGTTGGTAGATATTTGGTAGGCACGGGTGCTTGTTTTGGGTGTGGCCAAAAGGGTCACAAACATTCTAAATATATAAATGCTCTGGAAAAAGGTCAAGAAGGTCATCCTCAAGGCAAAATTGTACCAGGTGGTCAAGATCAACCAAGTTTACTCAAGGTGATACCCTGCACAATAACAAGTTCTATGCTTTACAAGCTAGGCAGGAGGTGGAGGAGACTCTTGAGGTGATGATTGGTATGTATATGACTCTAAATGTTAAATTTGCATTATGCACTCATGTTGGGTCAAAGTGTGTAATTTTAATGTTGATGGGCTTCATGTTTCGACTTTATCATGTCATTTTAGGTGCATTCATGCTCATGGGACTAAATTTAAATGATAATTGTTCCATAAGTACTAGGATTTTATGAAAATAGTATTGGGATATCTTGTTGCTTTCATATAGGATTGCTAGTTGCTAATTCTACTCTACTTGAGCCTAAGGTTATAAGATTCCTCATGTTTAATGGTCCAAATTCTATCATTTCTATCCTCTCATGTTATTACATGCATGTATGCTCATGAAACTAGTTTCAAATGATATTTTTGGTAAAGGGTTAAAGGTTTAATGACTTTGATGTTAGATTTGCATTCTTACACTCATGTGGGTTGCTTATGTTTAATTTGATCTATTCAATCTAGTCCATATCTCATTCGAGGATGAACGATCCTACGAACGGGGGAATGTAATACCCCACATCTCGAAAGGTTAGATCAAGGCTCATAATTTTTCTTCTAGAAGAAAATTTGCAAGGACCCATACTTTGTAAGGTTGAACCAAGGTTGGATATAGCATTTCCAAGGATTTTTGTCCAGGGTTACCTTCCAAGGAGCTCTTTATGAGTCGTGGAAGGAACCAATACTTGTGAAAGGGCTCATGGAGCCTTGCCTTGGCCTAGATAGTGGACTGCCCAGCTGGGTGCATGCCACATGCCACTCCATGAGTAGTGGTTTAAACTATGCCATGTGAAGAGCTTCTATGGTGATTCCCTCATCCTTGATCCATTGGCCTTGCATACCACAGATAGCACCACAAGCCGTGATGCATTTCACGGTTTGTGAAGTGCTCTATGGTGTTTCATTGGACAGTTTTTCAGGCTTGTTTTAATGAGGGTAAGATGGTCATTTGTGAGTTCCTTGGTCCCTATACAATGTGTATTGACTCATTTACCCTCCCAAATAAGTTCATAATCTTTTCATAACACTTCTTACATTCTATAATACTTAGTCTCTCTTTTACTCAATCAAAACACCTTCCAATTTCTCATTCAAGCTCAAGTTGGGAATTCCTTGAGGGATCAAGGATTCAAGCTAGATTCACCTCCAAGTCTTGAATTCAAGCTTAGTATATGGGCTTTCATTCTATGTTTTCTTTCAATCATAGATCCCTATCCTCCTCATCTAAGTTCTTTTACTTTTATGCATGAACAAAGTATGGTTTGTTTCATGATTTAAGTGTAAATTGTTGGAATTATGATATGGGTTATATGCAAATGGTGATTTAAAATGAAATAAACATTAATAGATTAGATCATAAGGTTTTTATGAGATTTGAACTTAGATGACTTGATAAACTATGAACTCATACATCGGTAACTTCAATTATAATTCAAATACTCTTTTATTCATTGATTATACATGTTTTTATCTAATTATCATGTTTTGAGCTTGAATCTCATGTACCCATACTTTACTCTTACTTTTCACTACATGATCATGCATGAATTAGGATTCTATATAAGAATTTAATTGTGAACATGAGTCTAAATATGAATATTGGTATGCAATGAGTATAGGTCTATCAACATGAACTTGATTTGGACTTGGGATTATGAACATGAATATGAATTGAGTATGTGTACTAGTATGGATTGATTTGATCATGATATTGACCATGAATTCAGTATGAGCATGAATGTGGCATGATTGTGAATGTAGTATGCTTCAAGTATGAGTGAATATTCACAATTATGTATGGGTTGATGTGTATTGATGAGGATAGATACACCCTTCCCGTTACACTATCATGAGTATGACTATGATTATAATCTGATGATGAGTATGTTATGAATGGGATTGAGGATCTAGGGCCTGTAGGTTGGCTTGAGAAATGACTCAGATTCCTAAGAGGTGACCTAGGACTCTAACATGACTATGAATAAGGGTGAATTAGGCCCATGAGATGACCTAAGGCTCTACTTTGATTTATACATGGGAGACTTAAGGTGCCTTGAGGTTGACTTAAGAAATGACTTAGATTCTAATAGAGGTGGCCTAAGACCCTAATCTGTTATAGGCTTAGGAGACTTAAGGGGCCTTGAGGTTGACTTGAGAAATGACTCAGATTCCAACAGAGGTGACCCAAGATCCAACATGAAATCAAATGCTATTATGAATAATGTTAATGGTGTTGTGAGATTGTGACAGGTTTATGGTAATAGCTTCAAGTGAAAGGTTTGATGATTCAGGATGACTTATGATAGTTTATGTTATGCATGATTTTATATTCCCTTATTTATATTGAATGTACGCATACTTAATACATTCAAATATATTAATACATACTCTGTACCTGCATTATATCATAATATAGGTGTATGTGATCTTATTATCCATCCTTGTGGCTAGATCTAGGCTTTTAGATGATCCAGAATGGGTGAGTTCTCATGCTTCAGGGACAAGGCCTTTTATATTATTATTCATGCTATGCTTTTGTATTTGAGACTATCTTTCCTTTATTATTGAGGGTGAGCTAGATATTGTCTGAGCCTTCACTCTATGTCACGAGTTAGAGGCATCTGTTAGACCTATGTATTTAATTCAGTTTCAGTCTTGTATACACTATTGTCATGATCATCTTCTATGTTATGAGCTATGTTAAATAATGCTTCCTCTTATGTTATTCTTCCGTTGTTTACCTTGAATGCTTATTATATGCTAAGGGGTTAGTTGAAGGTTCCTTTGGGGATCTTATTCAATATGTTGTGGCTAGGCTCTAGGCTTGGGTCGTGACACCAAAAGATGGTGAGTATGGGTAGTTTTGCCTACATATAACCAGCAGAGCGACCCTTAGCTTTATACATCTTATCCTTATCTAAAAGGTTGTTTAGGTTGGGTATCTCAGCTTCCGGGCTGATACTAGCTTTTGTAGGGGCATAGTTTTCCTTTATTTGATCATACCATGCCAGGAAATATGAGCACGAGTCATTGCTAGCCCTCAAAGACTAGGTTTTATAGGGTGATGGTAGCTCATCTACTATAGGCCAAGATGAGGTTCTCAGATTCAACAATCATTTGTGTATTCCCAGAATTTGGGTATAGTACAGTTAATTCTTAGAGTTGGATATCTCAGCTTTCGGGCGGATACTAACTTTTGTAGGGGCACTATTTTCCTTATCTGATCATATCCATGCCATAAAATATGAGCATGATTCGTTGTTAGCCCTCAAAATTAGGTTTTACAGGGTGATGGTAGCTCAACTACTATAGGTCCAAATGGGGTTCTCAGATTCGACGATTATTTGTGTGTTCCCAGAATTTGGGTTTAGTACAGTTAATTCTTAGTGAGGCCTATGATTTTAGATATTCTATTCATCCAGGCATGGCAAAGATGTATCGAGATTTTAGGCAACACTACTGGTAGGATAGTATGAGGAGAAATATAACTAAGTACATATTTCATTGCCTTTATTGTCAAAAGTTGAAGATTGAGTATTAGAGGCCTAGTGGAGAGCTTTAGAGTTTATCCATTCCCAAGTGAAAACAAGAGCACATCACCATGGATTTCATGATAGGATTACCTTGGAATTCTAAGGGTATTGATAGTATATGGGTCATCATGGATAGGTTGACCAAGTCTGCTCACCTTTTCCTGATTCGTCTACAGTCAGTGTCAATTGGAAAACCCGAGTCTATATTTAGCAGGTGGTTCGTCTTCATGGGTATCATTGTCTACCTTATCAAATCAAGGTTCTCAATTTACCTCTAGTTTTTAGAGAGCTTTTTAGAGAGAGTTGGGCACCCAGGTTAATCTTAGTACTACGTTTCACCCATAGACAAATGGTCAATCAGAGCGTACTATCTAGGTCCTGGAGGAGCGGGCCTATGTATTGAAGTTTGGTGGTTGGTGGGCTCGTTTAAGGACTTATATGGTAGGCATTATTGCACTCTTGTTGGATGGTTTGAGTACTCAGAGCCTAAACCATGCAACACAGATCTACTTTAGTAGCCCTTAGCCAAAAGTGATTCTAGATAGGTTAAGGGAAGCTTAGAGCTGGCACTATAGTTATGTTGACTGTAGATGGTTCCCTTTATGTTTGGGTGTTGGTGATCGAGTGTTTCTTTGGGTATCTCCTTTGAAGGGTGTGATGAGGTTTAGTATACAGGGAAAGCTTAACCCCCTGTACATTAGGTCATTTGAGATTTTGAGGAAGATTGTTATGGTGGCATATAAGTTAGCTCTCACTCTAGCATTTTAAGTTATACACTTAATTTTTCATATCTTAATGCTACACTTTTATATGTCAAATGAGTCTCATGTGCTAAAGTATGATTCAGTTGAGTTAGATTATCACTTGATCTTCATTGAGGAGCTGGTAACCATTTTAGCTAGAGATATTAGATAGCTTCACCCCCTAGAGCCATACCTGTGGTTAAAGTTCAATGGAGACATCGACCAATTGAGGAGGCTACCTAGGAGACCAGGTGGGATGCGTCGGAGCAGTACCCTAGCCTCTTTGAGCCTTCAGGTATGCCCTTATCCTTACTTTTTCAAGCAAAAGTTCTTTTAGTAGTGAATGTTATAATGACCTTCCTAGTTATTTTCTGTGTACTATGCCTTTTTTGCTATTTTAGAGCATTCTTAAAGTGATCCCAAGTCATTTATGACTTGCTGGTAATAATAGCTCGATCGCCTAGTCATTCATTTGGATGTTGTGCAGTTTTTCGTGTTTGAAGGTTGTTATAACTTGAAAAGTTAATTTTGGATTAAAATGCAGGTAAATAGCCTCAAAATAAAATTTTGATAGTTTCATTCGTCTCCAAAAAATGGCCAAATTAAGCTAGAAGCATGGTCATCTTGAGTTTTGAGGTTTTTGATGCGAGTTTAAATCATTTTTAGCATTTTAACCTTGGAAACTTGCCAAAAGTTGACCTTGGTCAACATTCTTAGAAAATGTGTCAGAATGGAAAATCTGACATTACTATTAGCTCCAGAATGTCGAGTTTGGTCTAGAATAATCTTTCATTTGATTCTCGAGGCTTGCAAACTCATTTTGAGCCCCTTAATGGCTTTTGGTTAAATATGATTTTGGGAGTGGAACTCACATTCAGTCATAATGGCCATATATGAAAATTTTAAATGTGCCATTGAGTCTAGAATATCGAATTTAATTGAGGTAGCATAGTCTATTTGTGTGCATGGGATACTGAACGAATTTCAAGTACCTCATCAAAAAATTTCAAAGTTAGGAAATATTAGCTTATTAACTGATATTTGGTGCAACTGACTTGGCATTCACGTTTGTTGACCCCTGGCTGCAATTGTGAAAATTAGGTGCTTGTCCTTCGTGTCCACGGAGGACCCTCCGCGATCACGGAGGCCATCCTCCTTATGCTCCATGATCGCGGGGCATTGTTCACCACAGTAGTAAAGGGCATTTTCAGCGGGTCCCTCTTTGTATATATTCTCTTTCACAATTAGACTAAGTCCCTTTCTTTGAGAAGTGATAATTTCTTTATTTTGAGCTCAAATTGGGTCATCCAAAGGTTAAATCTGTGGAGTTTTTCACGAGGAACACATTGGTAAGCTGAAAAAGGGATTTGGAAGCTCTACTTGAGGTGAGTTTGGCATTTTAGCTGTTGTCCTAAACTAATTTCAGATTTAATTTTTGAAAAACTTTGGACAGTGATTTCTTGGCCAATATAAATACGAATTGGGTGATTCAATAATCTAAATTGTGGGTTTTTTCACGGATGTGGTGTTCTTGATTTTAGTTGTGCGAGCTTTATTTTTTGTATATTTTCATAAATAATTGTTGTCATATTTAACCATTTTGAACTAAATTTGGGCTTTTCATATTTGTTCATGTTGAGGAATTTTCGGGCCCTAAATTGTGTCTTATTTTTGGACATGAGCTCAGAGAGCTGGTTAGGACCAATTTTTGAGATTTCATATGTGAATTCCACTTTTTTGCTTTTGATCTCAAAATTGGTTCATTTCCATTTCTTGTAATTTTAGTCTCATAACGATCGTTATAGCATTATGGCTATATTTTTGAAAGCTTGGCAGCATTCAGAGGATATCCGAAAGAGAAAAGCTCCGGCAAAATAGGTAGAACACGCGTGTTCAACCTATAGGTAGGCTACGACTTCTCTTTTTTTAGATTAAGTTTGGATATGTATTTATAGGTGGATTTGCATGAATATTGGGCAGGGAGTTAGCTAAATATGCCATGTCTGGTTGAATTTCCTATTTTAGTTGATATTTGAAGTCGGCGGGTACTTATATTGTATTTTCATATCATCCTTACTTTGTTGATATTTTGTTTAGCTGAGATTATGGTATGTTAGAGCATGTTTGGCCTTAGTCTAGGCTTAGACTAGTGATGTCATAAATTCGTGTTGTTTTCAGAGCTGATAAACTAATTATATCGGCTCAGTGTGACTCGAAAGGTGTAGGTTCTTGTAGACCAACACAACAGACTTAAGTATGGCAGATTAAGCCTTAGATAGGTAGTAACATCACTGAAAGCCTGATTATCCATAAGCCCCATTGTATCTCATCGGAATATCTTCATCGCATATTGAAATCTGTTTGGCTTCAAAGATGATCACTGGCTATAGGGAAGTTCTGGGAAAGCTCATCCGCAGTTAGATGTCCGAAATCGGGGGGGGGTTCAGAACCTTTCCCCCCCCCCCCCCCCCCCCCCGTTATTAATGACCTATTCTCCTACCATAGAGTTGACAAAAAGAGTTTGGCTATTAATTTCAGCATGAAATTTACAATTACCATGCCTGGATTAGTGGTCCGGAGGTCGGGCCATGCCTTGTACACCCGCGGATTAGAGTTTTGGTCTATACACTATGATACACTTAAGAAGCTAAATATATCTTATGTATACATGAGTTATACATTGTCTGTTCATTATGATACTATCAAAAAGTTGAATATATCTTAACTACAAATAAAGTATGCATTGACTATTAAATTTCAATCAACTCAATCTCCTCTAAATAGTTTCAAATTTTAGATATGAAATCCTCTCGGTGTTTTGAGTCTTGATATATAATTCTCTTGAAATAATTTATTTTTGTGGTATGTCAAACTTTTAAATCAAATAAGCTTTGAAACTTTAATAGCTAATTGATCGTGGAAGAGGAAGGAAAAAAGATGGGAAAAAATAGCAAAGACAATAGAAAGGAGGACGCGGAGGATGAGGACGTGGAAGGGGAGGGGGGAAGTAGGGGTGCACATCGATCAGTTCAGTTTTATTTGTCTTGTTTTGATTGAATTTTATTGCTATGTTTAGAAAAGTAGAAACTATTGTTAGGTTTTGCTTCCCTGAAATAGTATATATGTATATATATCTATACTATTAAAAGTGTGAAGGTCCTTAGAAATATTGTTTGAACTTTTTGCCCGTCAATAAAAATCTATTCTTTAGATAAAATCATCTTATCCACATTTTAAAAAAAAATTATTATTTAATTATATTTATAATATTGACTTTACAATATATGGAAAGAAGTGATAAAATAAGGACTTCTAGCCGTGGAAGAACTCCTAAATCTTCCTTATTTTGATAGACTTCAACTTCTTTATTTGAATCAAGAAAGTATCCTATAGCCGCTAAGAAAAATTATAATTTACCATGGGTTCTAATTAGTGATACAATCTCTATATATAGGACTTTTATAAATAAATAATTTATCAAAATTAGTGAATTATTTACCTTTTTATAAGTTCATAATTAAATTTAATTTTTCTCTGTAATATTAGTTATAAAACGAGGCACGTACTTTGATCAAGCGCAAAGCGCGTAAGTGTGAAGACCCTTCGTAATGTTGATTGAACTTTTTGTCCTTCATTAAAAATCTCTGCTTTAGATAAAATCGTCTTTTAACCAATTTTCTTTAAATTATTATTTACTTATATTTATAATGTCAACTTCTAAAATATACAGAAAAAAGTGAGAAAATAAGGACTTTTAATCATGAAAAAACTCCTAAATTTTTCTTATTTGATAGACTTCTACTTCTTCCTTATTTGAATCAAAAGAATCTCTATGTATAGGACCTTTATATAATTTGTAGTTTTTTTTTTTAAATTGTTTACCTCTATACATGTCACGTTATTAATTGTTTTCATGTTGCTGTATTTTGTATTTATCTATCTAGATCTTTTTTTTAATAACGTGATTTTACTTTACTTTGTAGCGTTCATGACATAATTCAATTCTACCTTTTTGAAAAAATTAGAAAGAAGAGTTGACGGTGATAATTGATGATTTATTTTGTTGTTGAGTAATGTCATTCATTTTTTACATCAAATTTCGATTAATGGTACTTATTATTGAAATAACTACCTTGCTACAAGTTATTATTTTATTTTGAAATAACTATACATACTTGAATTTTCTCTTAACAAATTAATTTCATATTTCTAATTTAAAGATCGTAGAAAAGTACAGCACAAAGAAGGGAAGACAGTTGTTCGAAGTAGCACTCATGCTTGGAGAGAGTAACCAATTGTCATGCCCGGAAGGATACCCTTGGCGTGGTCGACACTCGAAGAACCATTGTTGGCCTCATCGTCACATCAACTCGACAGCGGAAGAATACTCCATAATGAACATCAGTTTGATAATCAATCTCTACGTAAAAGAAATAGCTCCAATGACCAAGTTTGGAAATAAAATAAAAATCAAAAAATCCTCTACCCAATGTGTATGAAGCCTCTATCTATAAACATCTAGATAGTACCATGACAGGCTATGGCTACCCCAATCAAAGAAATAAATAAAATGTACTCAAATGAAAGATAAACTAGCTCCTCCGAACAACAAGGAAGGCTCGCCAAATCTTGATGCAAGAAAGCTAAACCTCAACAATGCACTTCTTAAAGTCCTTTATCACATGTATCTGCATCATTAACGATGCAAGCCCAAATAGATGTCAGTACATGGAATATACTGGTATGTAAAATAGCTAAAGAAACAGGAAAATCTCAACGCAATTCAACTCGGAATTCAATCATCATCTCATGACTCAACTCAATATATATGCAAGTTTTACATAAATCGTGCTTTGAAAACAGACGTCAAAACCTTATTTTTCTCCCTTATTCGATGCTCTTGAGAATTCCTAAGTGTTAATGAAGGGTAATTAAACCTAGGGTTCTGATATAGGACTTAAACTAAGTCCAAAACGTCGAAGGTTCTAATTAAAATGGGCAGAAAAAGACAAAAATTCTCTTCTTAAAACTACTGAGTGGACTTACGAAACCCCATCAATGAGCCGTAGATCCACTTACGGGCTGTAAGTGACCCTTCGTAGATGAAAGAGTCCAAAAATCAAACTATTGAATCGAACCTAGTAACTATGAACCCTCTTTCTATGAGTCGTACTATGGTTTACGGGCTGTCTGATCACTCATGATGCAAGGTTCAGAAATCTTATTTTTTTATGTCTTCAACATACGAAGCAAGATTTATAGGTGGTAACATAGATTATGGGTTGTCTGATAACTTGTAACTCATTATCCATAAAATTTTAATTTTAGATATCAACTCATGAAACCTATTCCATGGACCAAAGAACTATGTACGGTCTGTATGTCATCTCGTACATAGGCCTCATCTACAGGCCATAGGTGGCTCTCGTGGTTTCCTTTCAGTGATTTTTCTAAGTCAATTTCTCAGTTTTCTCTAGGTCTTTTCTCGAAGTAAGTGGAAGGAATTAAGGGGTGTTACATTATCTCCCTCTTGGGATCATTCATCCTCGGATGAAGAGAAAACTAGGAATCTAGTTAAGACACGAATTCTATCACGAACTCCAACAATCAAACATGTCACAACTCACTCATGCAATCAATCAAGCAAGAAAATAAGCTAGCAAAGCAATTAAGCAGTTAATAATCAACTCAATCATCACTCAGACTCTAGAACTCTATCGTTAGTCAAACTCAGAATAGAAAGGAACTTAAGGGAATAAGAAGGAATTATTACCATCAACTCTCTCATCATCAACAGGTGGGAATAAGTGCAGATATTTAGCTTTCATATCATCCTCAGCTTCCCAAGTAGTTTCTTCCACAGATTAATTTCTCCACAACACCTTGAGATATACAATCTCTTTGGTTCTCAACTTTCAAACTTGTCGATTAAGGATTTGGATGGGGACTTCCTCATAACTCAAGTTGTCCTTCACTCCAATGCTATCAATAGGCACAAATCAATTGTGGATCTCCTAAACACTTTTTCAATATAAAAATATGGAAAATGGGATGGATGGTCGCTAACTCTAGTGGTAGCTCCAACTTATAGGCTACACTATCCACTCTTTTCACAATCTAGTAAGGACCAACGTACCTCAGACTCAACTTTACCTTTTTCTCAAATCGCATCACACCCTTCAAAGGTGATATCTTTAAATACACTCAATCGTTGACCTTAAACTCTAAGTGTCTTCTTCTAACATCGGTATGGGATTTATGTCGACTCTGTGTAGTTTTCAATCTTTCTCTGATAATATTCACTTTTTCCATGGACTAGTGAACCAAGCATGGCCCAATCAATTCTGCCTAACCCACCTTGAACCACCTAATCGATGACCTATATCTCCTTCCATAGAGTGCCTCATATGGAGCCATTTTTAAATACTCGAATGAAATTTGTTATTGTATGCTAACTCAATTAGAAGGAATGGGCATCTCAATTACCTTTGAAGTCAATGACACAGAACCTCAACATATCCTCCAAGGTCAGAATTGAGTGCTCTGCCTAGCCATCCATCTGTGGGTGAAAAACAGTGTTGAGGTTTACCTTTGAAACTAAGCCTTTTTATAAAGATCTCAAAAATTGAGTAGTGAGTTGTGCTCTTCTATGTGAGATGATAAAAAAAGGAACTCCATGTAGTCTCATAATATCTCTTATATATAATCGGGCATAAGTTTCTATGGTGTAAGTCGTCTTTACCGCCAAGAAGTGTGTAGATTTGGTCATCCGATCAACTAATACCCAAATTGAATTATGTTATCTACGAGACCTCGATAAACCTGTGATGAAGTCCATGTTTACATATCCTATTTCTATTATGGAATCTCAAAATTCTAGGCTACTCCACACGGTCTTTGATGCTCAACTTTAATTTGTTGACAATTCGGACACTTGGAAACAAACTCGATAATGCCCCTCTTCATCCCACTCCACTAATAAACCTCTCTCAAGTCGTGGTACATCTTAGTTTCCCTTGGGTGGATGGAATACCTAGATTTATGGGCTTCTGCCATGATTGTTCCTCAAACACCATTAACATTTCAGACACACAATTTTCCTTGATATCTCAACACCCCATCTTTGTCTTTGGCGAAAGCCATCACCTTTTGTTTATGCATACCAGCCTTCAATTGTAGCAAAATGGGGTCTTAGTCTTGCTTTTCCTTCATCTCCACCACAAGAGATGATGCAAAACCATTCTGAATATTAACTTCACCTTCGTTAAACTCTTCAAGTTGAAATTAAAATTGGGCCAATCTATGAACTTCTTTTGCCAAGTCTTTCTTTCCTTCTTGAACATAGGTTGTACTGGCCAATCACAACCTGCTAAGGGCATCAGTAACAATGTTAGCTTTACCTAGATGGTAGAGGATGCTTATGTTGTAGTTCTTGAGCAACTCCAATCATCTTCTCCGCCGCATGTTTGAGCTCTTTCGAGCTGAATACATATTGCAAGCTTTTGAGGTTAGTAAACACATCTACATACTCCCTATACAAGTAGTGGTGGAAAATCTTAAGTGCAAATACTAACACAGCTAATTCAAGATCATGGGTTGGATAGTTCCTCTCATGGATCATGAACTATTTGGAAGCATAAAAGACAACCTTACCCTTCTGCATCAACTCATATACCAATCCCACTCTTGAGACATCACAGTAAATGAAAAATCCATCAATTCCCTCAGGTAAGGCCAGTACTGGTGCAGTAGTTAACCTCGTCTTCAACTCTTGAAAACTCCTCTCACATTTGTGAGACCATTGAAACATGACCTTCTACATGTCAATCTAGTCAACAGTGCAGATATGGAAGAAAACCCATTAACGAATCTAAGATAATTACCAATCAAACCCAAAAAATTTCTTATGGCGGTCGAAATGGTTGGTCTAGGCCAATTCGTAACCACCTTAATCTTCTGAGTATCCATTTGTATACTATCTCCTGAAACTACGTGGCCTAGGAATACCGCATATTTGAGCCAAAACTCACACTTTAAAATTTTTGTAAATAACCCATTGTCCTTGAGTGTCTGCAAAGCAATCCTAAGGTTATTAGCATGTTCCTCCTCATCTTTGGAATACACTGATATGTTATTAATAAATACGATTATGAACATGTCAAGGTACTACGTGAATACTCTAATCATCAAGTTCATGAAGGTTGCAGATGCATTTCAACCCAAAGGACATAACCAAGAACTCAAAGCGACCATATTGGGTTTGAAATGCCATCTTTGGGATGTCACATTCTCTCACTTTTAACTAGTGATAACTCGATCTGAGGTCTATCTTGGAGAAAACAGCGGCACTTTGAAGTTGGTCAAACAAGTCATTGATCCTCGGAAGGGGATACTTATTCTTGACTATCACCTTATTCAGCTTATGGTAGTCAATACATATTAGGAGGGAATCATCTTTCTTTCTCACAAACAGAATCGGAGAACCCCATGGTGAATACTCAGCCTAATAAAACCTTTCTCAACCAAATCTATCAATTTCTCTTTTAACTCAGCAGGGGCCATTCTATATGGCAGAATAGAGATAGGTTAAGTATCAGGGAGGACATCAATTCCGAAGTTAATCTCCCTATCAAGAGGAACTCCAGGAAGATCCTCAAGAGATGTTTCAGGAAACTCACTCACAATCAGAATAGACTCGAGAGTAGGAGGCTCGACATTATTAGACTTGACTCACACGAGATGATAAATACATCCCCTAGAGATTAGCTTTTTGGACTAGAGGTAGTAAAACAATTTACCCTTAGGCGCAACAGAATCTCCCTTCCACTCTATAACAGGCTCATTCAAAAATTAAAATTTGACAGTCTGAGTTCTGCAGTCAACATAGGCACAATAGGCGTGAAGTCAGTCCATACCAAGGATCACATCGAAGTCAACCATGTATAATTCAATCAAATCAGCAAAAGTATCCCTATGGTAGATGGACATTACACAGTCTCTATAGACTCTTTCATCTAGAACAGACTCACTAACAGGTGTAGAAATAGAGAACCTCAACTTAAAATTATTGCTTGTCAACAAGACACGGACTCAATCTATATAAGTAGTACAGTAACACATGGACCTCAGTCTGATGGCATGCATCATATCAAGCTCATGCACAAATACCCACACCACTTGTAATCACCTATCAGATAGTTATCAGGTAAATCGATGTAGATCAATACATTCAACAGTGCAACTATGACAAGCAATGTAACCTATGCTAATCAACATTTATTGAACTAGTCTAATATTAATAATGCAATACAAGTGCCCTCACAAAAAGAAGTCTTATCTCTCACTCACGATAATGTTTTTCCAGATGCAATACTTGGGACTATACAACCCCATTCACTCTCGCAAAAGATATTCAAAACACTGTGAACAATACCATATGTTTGCCCCTATTCTCATAACTATGACCTTCGACTAGTTGGACTAGGATCACTTTAGGACTTACTAGGCTTGTAACATAGGACCAGGGGGGTTTTGGTGTGATGTTTTGGGAATATAGTGACTATTGTCCCTCCTTGACTCTACATTTGTCTACACTTTTGCGCTACCAACATTGTTGTTTTCATCTTATTCTCATTTTCCCCTACTTCAAGCTTTTTTGGGTGCCCTACTCTCATCAATATTTTAGCATAATGCCTTCTATGTTTTATACTCTTTTTCTTTTCAGACCATTTCTTAGGCATCTCTTTATATTTCTCACACCCTTTAACACATTCGCCTCTTTTTTATGTATCACTAGCTTCCCCTTTATTTTTCATGATTTTTCCTTACACTATCCACCCTCAACTTAGGCTTTTGGCCTGAGTTGAGGTGCACAATATCCATCCTCTAAACCAAGATAACGTTTTGTAGCCACCCTCAACTTAATAGTTTTTCCTCAATCAAGTTGTATAATGTTCAAGGAAGGACCAGAGTCAATTTTAGGATTTACCATTCACTAAGGCAAGGTTCCGTAGGTATTTACAAAGAAGAAGGTATATGCAAGGCTCAAAACATTGGATCAAGGGATATGTCACACATTTGGTTGGTCTTTTAGGATAGTGGACTCATAAGAACAATGGCCTAAGATCCTTTCCTAACCAACTGACCTATAGTCTAAGTCAGAGTAACAGGGCAAGTTCTGAATTGACATACAGTATATGAATCTTACAAATAAGATCTCACACACATGGAACTGATTGCACTATCAACACAAACACTCAGATCATGCTTTTCATCATAATTTGATCTAACTTATCAGAACAAGCACTGCCAAATACTCAATCATGTATGGTTGTTATCAAAGCCAACTAACAAAAATTAAAATTTTATGGTGGGTATCATTTTTCATAAACTAACATATGCCATAGATAGAAAGTATTATATGCTACTAACAATATATAAACATCCTAAACATGTCAGTTCAACATAAAGTAAATATCCTTAAGAAAAAAGAACGCAGGCAAGAAAACCCTTCGAATTCAAAAATTAAGGTAGTTATAGGTCAAGGTCTCTCTTTGAAAAACATATTAAAAAAATGAGAACCTCTATCGCTGATAATCACCAGAGGGGTACCAAACCTTGAGAAGATATTCTTTTTCAGAAATGTTATGACACTTTTACCTTCATTATTGGGAAACGCCACTGCCTCCACCCACTTTGATACATAGTCCAAAATCACTAGAATGTACTTGTTTCCATGCGAGATAACAAATAGACCCATGAAATCTATTCCCCATACATTAAATAATTTTATCACCATAGTGGGGTTTAGAGAGAGCTCTTGTTTGCGGGAAACATCACCTTCTCTCTGATATCTATCACAAGCTTTGGTCTTGGTGGATGGTTAGACAGTAATAGTCACATTGTAAGATATTATGTAGTATTTGAACTCCACTATGATACCCGCCTACTAGGGATGAGTGGCATACCTCTAGGATGCTCATCATTTTAATCTCAGGAACACAACGATGAATAAACCTATCTGCGTAAACTTAGAACAAATATGGATCATCCCAAAATAACTTCCTCACATCGGACATGAACTTGCGGCGCTGGTTAGTAGTCAAATATGGTGGTACAATATCACTAACCAAATATTTCACAAAATCTGTAAACCATGGTATCAAGTCATGTGATGCTGCTAGCACTCTCTCATCAAGGAAGGAATCATCAATCTCGACCTTATCATCACACTTTGCCATAGCCTCATCCTTTAATCTCAATAGGTGATTTGTAACTTGATTCTCGATCCCCTTTCTGTCAATCATATCAAAGTCAAACTCTTGAAGAAGTAGAACCCATCAAATTAACCTTGATTTTATGTCCTTCTTTGTCATTAAATACCACAATATTAAATGATCAGTGTGTACAGTGACTTTGTTTGCCAAGAGATAAGATCTGAATTTTTCAAATGCGAAGACCACTGCAAGTAGCTCCTGCTCTGTAATAGTGTAATTTTTTTGTGTTGTATTTAAGGCTTTACTGGCATAATATATGGGATGTGGGATCTTCTCTCAGCGCTATCCCAATACCACACCTAGTGCTACCCCCCACTTGCATCACACATTATCTCAAAGGGCTTTGACCAGTCTAGAGCAACAATGATAGGAGTTGAAGCCAACTTCTGATTTAGCTCTTCGAATGCCTTCAAGCATGCATCATCAAACACAAATTTAGTCTCTTTTTAAGAAGTTTGCATGAAGGTTGCACAATCTTTGATAAGTCCTTGATAAAACATCGATAAAATCTTGTCTGGCCTAGAAAGCTTCTCACCCCTTTGACAGAGATGTCTGGCCTAGGGAATTGATCCTTATCCGTCGAGGCATTGAGCATCCTATAATCCATACATATCCTTCATCATGTTACTGGTCGCATAGGGATTAATTTATTATTCTATAATGACCCAAAAAAATTTGAATCGTACATTTCTGGTTAAGGGCTGATTTGAGCTTGTCTTGGTTAGTATATGGGTCTCCTGAATCTCTCTTGCATGACCGTCTTGGAGGAATTCATATTGGTTAAATTTTGTTTGACGTCTTGTAGATGTTCTGACTCTAAATGACCATATATCTTGGTATGGAATGAACTGTGTAGGCCACAACCTATCAGATTGAAGCTCGTTGAGTTATATTTGAAACACACTTGGTTTCACTCAATTCGGAGTTCGGATGTGGAAGTTATGGCCTTCACAGTGGGACTGCCTGTGCAGGGAAAACGTTCTAGAAAAAGGAAAGAAAGATTTTAACTAAGGCAGTGGACCACGAGAGGGTCCACGAACCGTGTGGGAGCTCACGACCCGTGAGCCTGATCTATAGAGTGTTCTAGTGAGCAGTCTAGGCCATGGAGCAAGAATCTGAGCCAAGTAAGGCTCCACGGACCAGCTCACGGTCCATGTGAAGCTTCATGGCTTGTGCGGCCCGTCCGTGTGGTGGTCCAGAGAGTTTCCAGGATTTGTGCCAAAGCCCGAAGTCAAGTAAGGCTCCATAAACTAGCTCACAGTCCATGTAAATCTTCACGGCTCGTGAGGCCTGTCCGTGTAGTGGTACAGAGAGTTACCCAGGGATTTCATTGTTTGATGCTTCAATTGTTTCTTCACGATAAGTCCCACATACCATGAGTCACTACACGGTCCGTATAGTTTCCCGTCGGCGACTATTTCCAATTTTTATTCCTCGTTTCATTAATGGTTTAATTATAATTTTAGTTAATACTAGGGTCATTTTAATCCTTTTAAACTCTCCTAAAACCCCTGATTAAACCCTATTCACTCCTATTCCACTTTAATTTTTTTAATTTCTTCCAAATTGTTCTCATCCTCCATTGAAGGCTAGCTTGAGAATCGAAGGGGGAATTCAAATCTTTTTCAAATTCTTCTTGATCTTCTTGATTAAGTCCAGGTATGTGGGATTGATTCATGGTTTCTCTTTCAACCATGAAAATCAAAGAACTTTTTCTTTAATTTGATGAATTTTGATTTCTCTTGAAATGGGTCTTTAAGATTATGAATAAGTTACTTAAAATTGAAGTCTGGGTTGTGTTAAATTATTAATTTCAAAGTGGATTGAGCCCCTAATTGATGAATTCCATTGATTTCATGATGTTTCAAAAATGCATGTCCCCTTAGTTCTTCAATTCAAGTATAGGTATTAAGAAATTGGCTTTAAATTAATGATTTCATTATGCTTTGGGTATGAACTTATTGTATTGATGATTTAAACATTAATATCCAATACCCATGCTACTCTTGATCATCCATGCATTGCATTCATGAGCATGAAAGTCTTGACTTGATGAAACTCTTGATAAAGGTTTGGCCCTCTTGATATGATATGACTTGATTTTGGTAAGATATAGAAATTGACTAGAATGTGATCACATCTTGTCTTGATATGGTTCTATGAGCATTTTGGGTATTTACGCCATATTGTTATGTTAGAATGAGCCACTCCTTTGCATTGGTCTATGAAAATAATTCTCGAAAATTCTTATTTAGACTTGAAAGGTTTTGAAATATGATTTTGGGCTTGTAGCCACTTTGCACTGTTCTTGGAATTAAAAGGTCGAAGTCTCTTCTTGAAAGCTTGTATATGTATATATATTCCTGTGGGATGAGACTTAGCACCGAGGGTTTAGAGTTGGGGTAGACTATCTCCAAGGGTCCATACTTCTTTCCTTCAAACCATATGCCAGCATGAGATTTATCTCTAGATGGGATGACTTGTTTTGTTACCCCTATTTATAGGATGCTTGGGATCTACCTGGGAAGTAGTCCAATTCTAAGTAGTGGGTTTCTTGGTCTCTCTTGTTATCGGTTGAGGTCACATCCCTGCTATGCGATATAGGTTTGCATTCATGCATCATGACACTTCATGGCATATTGTTATGATATTATTCCCTTGCTTATATATATATTCTCTCGATACATATATGTGCCCTTTCCATCTAGCTTGTTTTAGTAGGTTCATGATCATACATAATGCATGCCCGCAACTTAGTGCATTATATGTGCTAACACATACTCTTTGTCTACATGATCTAACCATGTAGGGACCGAAGACGACGTTCATCCACCATTGGATGCTTAGTTAAGATCTTGGACTTATGTTAATAGTGATCCTTATACTCCAAGGGTGATACCCACCTTCTTCTATCTTATGCTTTTGTGTTGTTTTCTCGTCTTATGACTTAATGGTGAGATTGGTTGTGTCGAGGACCCCGTCTTACTCTTATAGAGGCATTGTTGGACATGTATTACATTCTATTGTACACCATACTATGTGTTTGTTGAGATGTTAAGATTATCCATACCTTGCTATTGTTACTTATATTTGATTATGCTTTCACTTATGCTATTGTGTTTGGTTGGATGGGAATGTGCCTATGTGGAAAGTACCCAACCCATCTTACCCCCATAGCTTGAGTCATACTTACCCTCCCCTTAAAACATGATTGCTATGTACTATGTGATTCATGCTCATCCCATTCCCGGCAATATCCCCATAGCTTGAGTGCAAAGCCTCGAAATCTCTTAGACTTATGTGTTGTTTATTATGTTACACTCTTTCGAACTGATGATGTGTGTGATGATGCTAAGATTGCTTGATCGAGGACTCTTGGGTTCTCTTTCACCGGGTCATATCTAGGCCCTACTCTCGGATCGTGACAAAGATGGTATCAAATTCCTAGGTTTGTAAATGATCCTCTGAGTCCAAATTGTCGCGTTAATTAAATTCTTGTTCATGGGTGTGATGTGCGCCATACCTATGAACAAGGGGCTATGATGACATTTTAGAAATTGTCTCAGTTCGTTATTTCTTATGTCGTGTTGTGAGCTATTTTGAAAGGTTTCCTGAAATGGGGTATTCTTGTTACTCTTTCAGAAGATACCTCCCCGAAAATCTCTCTTCCCCATAAAGGCTTCGGTCTATAAGGACAAGCTGCTCGTGAGCCTGTAAAAAAGCAAGTGACTCATGCTGAGTTTCGGAACGTGGTTTCTATGTTGGCTCAGGTAGTGGCTAATCAAGCTCGGCCAACTAATCCTACAAATGGTGGCACTCTAGCCTCTAGGGAGAGATACTTCACCCGGATGTGGTATAATCAGTGATTGGTTGAGAGGGTCACAGATACTAAGGTTGATTGAAAAGACTTCAAGTCCGTTTTTCTAGACTGTTTCTTCCCTCAAGTTCACCAAGCTCTCGAAGTATGCTCCATCTCTAGTGGAGGATCCTCGTGCAAGGATACACAAGTTTATTTCTAGAGTTTCTGACTTAGTGGTAAAGGAATGTCACACCGCTATGCTCATTCAGGAAATGGGCATCTTTAGAATCATGACTTATGCTGAACAGATCGAGGGAGAGAAACTCGAGAAAAGGGAGAGCGACTCCAAAAGGGCCCAGTTTGATGGTGGGTTCTCCAATTCTATAAATGGTGGTGGAATTGATCCAATAGGGCCAAGGATCAAATACAAAGTTTGGTAGCCCATGAGTTCCTCCTCCTAAGGCATAAGTTGGGGATAGTCCACGACGGCCTCCCCGTTGTAGCCAGTATGGAGGGAATCATTTGGGTGAATGCAGGAGGGTTTCGAGTGCTCGCTTTGAGTGTAGAAGTATGAACCACAAGGTTGTTGATTGCCCAAGGAACCCAAAGACATATCAGGTGCCTCTAGGTGGTCAAAGGCAGCCGAAAGCTCAAGTTGGTGGTGCCCCCGGGAACAATAGGTTTTATTCTCTTCATGCCCGGTGGGAGGTAGATGAAGCTCTGGATGTGGTGACTGATATGTTAAAAGTCTTTGATTTTGATGTTTATGCTTTACTTGATCCAAGTGCAAATTTATCTTTTTTGACTCCTCTGTTGGCTGTTAAATTTAGTTTGAGTCCTGAAACTCTGAGGGAACCTTATTCGGCGTATACTCTTGTGGGTGAGTCTATCATCGCCCAGAAAGTGTATCAGGGTTGTCCTATTTTTGTTTTGCCTAAAAGTTTCCCCGGTGATCTTGTAGAGCTTGAGATGTATAATTTTGATATTATTCTTAGGATGGATTGGTTTTATGCATCGTATGCCTCGGTCAATTGTAGGACTAGGCAAGTCAGATTCCAGGTTCCTAATGGACCTGTTTTGGAATGGAAGGGTAGTGACTTTGTGGTTAGAGGTCAGTTTATTTCCTACCTCAAGGTTTGGAGAATGATTTATAAGGGATGCATATACCATATTGTGAGGGTTAGAGATATGGAGGTTGAGTTGCCTTCCCTTGAATTTGTTTCGGTGGTTAATGAATTTCCCGATGTGTTTCCCGAGGACTTACTCGATATTTCTCCGGATAGAGAAGTGGATATTGGCATAGATCTCTTTTTGGATACTCAACCTATTTTCATTCTTCCCTACCATATGGCCCCGACTGAACTAAAAGAGTTGAAGTATCAGTTGAAGGACTTTATTTCACAATTTTAAAGACAATAGATCATGAAGCATGTAGAAATCCATGAATAAACCATTATGCAAGTTACCCATGTGTATTTAAATCATGAAATTGAACATGCAACTTGAACAATAAGGGTTTCATAATTCATCCACGAAATCAAGTGTAAAATCATGTTTAAATAACCTAAATACTACAGCACTCAAGTCCCAACACTAATCTATAACAATAT
>JBCEWC010000693.1:0-51147 GCA_038996855.1 Solanum aculeatissimum | reverse complement strand
AAGATTTTCTTTTAAATCTTCTTTCTGGTTTATCATCCTTTGTCTTAGAAGATTTTCTTCTTTTCTTAATATATTTTTCAGATCTTTCCTTTTTATCAGGTTTTCTTGCTGAGGGAGGTTTCAGAGAGGGAAAACCAAAGTCTTGGCAAAAACTTCCTAGTTCAAGGGAGATCGTTCTTTTATCATTTTTAAGTTGTTCCTTTAACTTAAGATTTGTGCATAGCACCATGGCTACAATTTTAACAATGCTGACCAAATCACCATATGACAGAATGGCGTAAGGGATTTTTCCTTCACATCTGTCTTTGATCTTTGATCTGACTTTTTCTGCAAAATGAGTTGGGAGACCACTAATAAACCTTTCTTTCCAAAAATCATTATTGCAGTTCTCTCTTATCATAACTTTATTTAGGAACATATCTTTGTACCATCTAAAGTCAGTTAATTTTTTGCAGTGAAGATTATTGAGGATTTGCAGACTTCTATCTTTGAAACGTCTAGGTTCTCCTACGAAATGTTTTGCAATGCTGTAAATCAAAGTGTTCGTAGCATCTTCAGTTTCAACTTTTGTAGTCGTAGACGTTCCATTTTCGGTTTTGGTGACCAATTTACTAACATTGGCATTGACAATGTTGAACTTGTCTTCGTCAGTGAGATAATTATCCCACCAGTGCTTTAGGGTACCGGTAAATCCAACAATGACTCTATTAGCCGTCTGTTTATCAGAGGCTCCTCATATCTTATAGGCTGTAATGGAAATGCCTATTACGTGAAGCTTGTTATATATTTGGCCTTCTGCCATACCATCAATATTCCATTCATTGATTCGTGTTCCATCTGTTGAGGAGGCAGGGTGGAATATGTCTTCCTCAAACTGTATATCTGGGAGGGAGGGTCTGGGATAATAATTATGCTTATGAGGATACCTATGCTGGGTAGAGATTTGTAAACATTGACAAACTTTCCTTTAGAGACATTGAGCTTGGAAAGCTATTCACTGATCTTATCCAAAAGATCAGAGGATATACTGAAGTCTTTGGCTAACTCAGGGAAAGCTTCTTTGGAGAACTCAGGGATTCTAATAATAGCGTTGGTATCTATGTGAGTACCTGGTTTAGAAGAACTGGGTTTTTCTCCAAATTGGCTAGTTTGCTTAATACTGTATCTAGTTTCTTCAATTTGTTTGGAGACAACATGAAGAACCTGATTGGTATAATTATTTTACTCAAGTATTTTGTTAACATCTTGAGCTGTGATGAGAGCTCCTTCTTTGTCAAGAGGCTTTTTGAAGGGACAGGCTTTCAAGATTTCTTTTCTGTAAAGAATGTTTAATCCTTCAAGAGGAGGAGTGACACTGTGAACTACTTGTTCTTTTGTATACCATCTTTGAATAAGTCATTGCAAAGTAGATTTGGTGTGATCAAGTTGGCCTGGGCATTCAAACCATTTAAAGAATTCAATCTCTGTTTCGAATCTCTTCATATCCTTAAACCATTTATTTTTGAATGCTTTCCTTTGATCTAGAGAATAAGTGGCTTTGTACCATTCAACATTGGTTTTATGTTCAAGGGATTTCCACCATTTGTTGATAAGCTATCCGTTAGAAATAAATTCATCCTCATTTGGGGTGAGGACATCGATAGAATTAGCCTTTTTATCACCAGGATTCATATCACTAGAGGTAGGACTTCCTGTGATGGTTTCATCATAGTATACCTTAGGGATATTTCTAGAAAAGTCACCACCCTGAACCTTTCTAGGTTGATTAATGGTAACTTCTAAGTCATCGTCATTTCTCTCCTGGGGTTGAAAGAAAAAGGTCTGGCCGAAGACATTCTTCTACTTGAAGAAGCTTGGCTGAAAGAGTCAGATCTTAAAAATTTTAGATTAATTGATCCATCTGGAAATTGGATAACCTGATCAATCTTAGATCTGTCAGGTTGAATAGGTTGAGGATTAGTGATAGAGTCGAATTCCCACTCTTCATCCATGAGGATATCGTTCCAATGAAGTAACCTAGGAACAAAGGTAGTACTGTGCTCTTGGTTTGCTTACATGAGCATGGTAGCACCTTTTTCGCTTTCAAAAATAACCTTTGGGGGCTATTGTAGAAGTCATTAGCATATAATATACCCGATATATTATAGCTATTTCTCTGATATCTAGTTTGCTATTCATATTCTTAGTTTTGACATTAAGAGTCAAGGTGTCTAGAATATTGGGATCATTGATATCAACAGTAAAATTGGGATAACAATTAAACTATACCGGACCGTTAGCCAGGTTACTTTCTAATACTCCTAACAGAGAGTCATCAAAATTTAACATTCTAGCATCCCTAAGAAGTAAACATAAAGGGATATTTAAACCTTTACGAAAAAGAGGTTTAACAGCTACTTGGATTAAACCGATATGTAAAAATTTAAAATCCTTTTGATATTTAGAAATATCTGCAGAGATTAATAACTTGATAGTTTCAAGAGAATTATTAATAGCAAGCGTAGATTCACAAGTTTTAATATTTAATTTTTTAAATAATAATTTTGAAAAGTTACCTATTTGATAAACTGTATCAATAGGCTGCTTTGGAATAGTCTATCTTAGAGATAGACAAGTTCAAACTATTAGCAGTATGTTGATTATGATTCATTTTGAGAAAGTGTGTCTTGAGCTAAAGATGGAATCTTAATAACTTTAAATAAGAAATCTAAGTTAAAAGGTTTAACAATAGTTTATATTAACGAGTTTCTCTGAACAGTAAAAGGAATTGATACACCTATTCTTAGGATATTACACACAGATTTGGATATTACAAGAATGATCAAGACTGTGCTAGGCTTATCTACAGTCTTAAACGCCTGTCTGTCAGCTTAACGACTGTCCGCGACTAGCCAACTCACGCTTGATAGCATTCTTCACCTTGTCAATATCACCCAAGAATAACGACTAAGAATTCATAATATTGTTCTAAGAAACATTCATTAACATAAAACATCATTAAAACTATTAGCTTATAGTTCCTAATATAATTTACATGGATTCTTTCTTAGCTCAGACACAAAAGAATTAGCTACTCATGAAGAAGCAATCATGAAATATCTAGATGAAGCCTTCTCACAAAGTGACGATAATGGAGATATGCTCAAACATAAAGGATTGGCACAATCCTATCATGACCCTTTCTATGATTAATCCTGATTGAGGTTATTAAAAATAGGAATAATCAGTCCCCTAGATAGAGGTTCACAGAACCGGAATTATCAAAGGGAAAAATAGAGGTTCAAAGAACCGGAATTTTAACTTAGTTACTTTGCAGGTATCTCCCATCTTTGCACTAAACAAAGAATATGAAAACTACGAAGTAAAGTATCTACTTAGACCTCTATTCACAAACAAGAATTATGTGGGCACCGATAGTCCATTCAAAACATGAAGATACTTCGAGTTTATTTTAGTGGACACAAGATCCATTGAAAATGAGAACAAGCTCAAAGATGAAAGGATTCGTGATAATATATCCTTTTCAAAATTCATAATTAAAAAAATCTTGTCTCCTTTCGACTAGTTAGTCGATCATTATATACTCCTATAAATCTTTAGAGGAAGCCTCCTCACAAAGTGACGATAATGGAGATATGCTCAAACTTAAAGGATTGGCACAATCCTATCATGACCCTTTCTATGATTAATCCTGATTGAGGTTATTAAAAACTGGAATAATCAGTCCCCTAGATAGAGGTTCACAGAACCAGAATTATCAAAGGAAAAAATAGAGGTTCAAAGAACCAACATTATTTTTGATTAATCATTTGGGTGGTCCTACTAGAACCATCACTTTCTCAACCACTAAAGGTTGTCTCCAGGATGTCTCATCTTCGCAACAGATGCTCCATTATTATAAGTGGACTCCACTGTCAAAATAAGAAAATAAGATCGATCATCTACCAATCAAAAGAAGGAACGAAGATTCCACCTTATCTCCTAAGGTCTATATAATGACCTTATGTAAAACATAGAGGGCATAAAAAAAATCATATACAATTTTCTTTTAGTCTTTCTCTCTAAACAATGTATTTGCTTCCGCTTTCGTCAATATAAGGAAGCACTCATTTGTGAGTATATTGATCTCTCTGAAGCATGAATGCTTATATGAATTGGTTTGGAGACGACATTTTGGTATGCAATCTTGCAAGCCTTACCTCTCTAACAAGAATTAAAAGAAGAAATTCTTTTTAAACTTTGTTGCAATATATCTGATGAATACTATGAATCGCAATAGTGGTTGTTAGAATAAATTACTACTTAAATTACTGTTCTAGATTCTTTTAGAATCCCAAAAGATCCGCTCAGGACAACCCCTTCCCAATCTTTAATTATTTATTCTGCTACTATAGCACTTGGGACCGTTTAATGGTATCAGAGCCATGTTGTTATCTATTATCATGAGTAGCTAATTCTTTTGTGTCTGAGCTAAGATAGAATACATGTAAGTTTTATTAGGAACTATAAGTTAATAGTTTTAATGATGTTTTATGTTAATGAATGTTTCTTAGAAGAATATTATGAATTCTTAGTCGTTATTCTTGGGTGATATTGACAAGGTGAAGAATGCTATCAAGCGTGAGGTGGCTAGTCACGGACAGTCGTTAAGCCGACAGACAGGCGTTTAAGACTGTAGATAAGCCTAGAGCAGTCTTGATCATTCTTGTAATATCCAAATCTGTGTGTAATATCCTAAGAATAGGTCTATTAATTCCTTTTATTGTTCAGAGAAACTCGTTAATATAAACTATTGTTAAACCTTTTAACTTAGATTTCTTATTTAGATTCCATCTTTAGCTCAAGACACACTTTCTCAAAAACAATGATAATAAGCATACTGCTAATAGTTTGAACTTGTCTATCTCTAAGATAGAAAATATTTTACAAAACTGGTCTATTCCAAAGAAGCCTATTGATACAATTTATCAAATAGGCAACTATTCAAAATTATTATTTAAAAAATTAAATATTAAAACTTGAGAATCTACGCTTGCTATTAATAATTCTCTTGAAACTATCAAGTTAGTAATCTCTACATATATTTCTAAATATCAAAAGGATTTTAAATTTTGCATATCGGTTTAATCCAAGTAGCTGTTAAACCTCTTTTTCTTAAAGGTTTAAATATCCCTTTATGTTTACTTCTTAGAGATGCTAGAATGTTAAATTTTGATAACTCTCTGTTAGGAGTATTAGAAAGTAACCTAGCTAACAGTCCGATATAATTTAACTGTTATCCCAATTTTACTGTTGATATCAATGATCTCAATATTCTAGACACCTTGACTCCTAATGTCAAGACTAAGAATATGAATAGCAAACTACATACCAGAGAAATAGCTATAATATATTGGGCATATTATAAGCTAATGACTTCTACAATAGCCCCAAAGGCTATTTTTGAAAGCGAAAAAGGTGCTACCATGCTCATGGAAGCAAACCAAGAGCACAGTACTACCTTCGTTCCTAGGTTACTTCATTGGAATGATATCCTCACGGATGAAGAGTGGAAATTCGACTCTATCACTAATCCTCAACCTATTCAACCTGACAGATCTAAGATTGATCAGGTTATCCAATTTCCAGATGGATCAATTAATCTTAAATGTTTAAGATCCGACTCTTTCAGCCAAGCTTCTTCAAGTAGAAGAATATCTTCGGCCAGACCTTCTTCTTTTAACCCCCGGGTGGGAAATGACGATGACTTAGAAGTTACCATTAATCAACCTGGAAAGGTTCAGGGTGTTGACTTTTCTAGAAATATCTCTAAGGTATACTATGATGAAACCATCACAGGAAGTCCTACCCCTAGTGATATGAATTCTGGTCATAAAAAGGCTAATTCTATCGATGCCTCACCTCAAATGAGGATGAATTTATTCCTAACGAAAAGCTTATCAACAAATGGTAGAAGTCCCCTAAACATAAAACCAATGTTGAATGGTACAAAGCCACTTATTCTCTGGATCAAAGGAAAGCATTCAGAAATAAATAGTTTAAGGATATGAAGAGATTCAAAACAGAGATTGAATTTTTCAAATGGTTTGAATGCTCAGGCCAACTTGATCACACCAAATCCAGTCTGCAAGGACTTGTTCAAAGATGGTATACAAAAGAACAAGTAGTTGACAACGTCACTCCTCCTCTTGAAGGATTAAACATTCCTTCCAAAAAAGTAATCTTGAAAGCCTGTGCCTTCAAAAAGCCTCTTGACAAAGAAGGAGCTCTCATCATCGCTCAAGATGTTTACAAAATACTTGAGCAAAATAACTATACCAATCAGGTTCTTCATGTTGTCTCCAAATAAATTGAAGAAACTAGAAATAGTATTAGGCAAACTAGACAATTTGGAGAAAAACCCAGTTCTTCTAAACCAAGCACTCACATAGAAACCAACCCCATTATTAGAATCCCTGAGTTCTCTAAAGAAACTTTCCCTGAGTTAGCCAAAGACTTCTGTAAATCCTCTGATCTTTTGGATAAGATCAGTGAACAACTTTCCAAGCTCAATGTCTCTAAAGGAAAGTCTGTCAGGGATTTACAAACCTCTGCCCAGCATAGGTATCCTCATAAGCATAATTATTATCCCAGAACCTCCTTTCTAGATATAGAGTTTGAGGAAGACATATTCCACCCTGCCTCCTCAACAGATGGAACAGGAATTAATGAATGGAACATTGATGGTATGTCAGAAGGTCAAATATATAACAAGCTTCAACAAATAGGCATTTCCATTATAGCCTATAAGATGCGAGGAGCCTCTGATAAACAGACGGCTAATAGAGTCATTGCTGGATTTACCGGTACCCTAAAATACTGGTGGGATAATTATCTCACTGACCAAGACAAGTTCAACATTGTCAACGCTAATGTTAGTAAATTGGTCACCAAAACTGAAAATGGAACGTCTACGACTACAGAAGTTGATACTGAAGATGCTACGAACACTTTGATTTACAGCATTGCAAAATATTTTATAGGAGAACCTAGACGTTTCCAAGATAGGAGTCTGGAAATCGACAATAACCTTCACTGCAAAAAATTAACTGAGTTTAGATGGTACAAAGATATGTTACTAAATAAAGTTGTGATAAGAGAGGACTGCAATAATGATTTTTGGAAAGAAAGGTTTATTAGTGGTCTCCCAACTCATTTTGCACAAAAAATCAGATCAAAGATCAAAGACAGATGTGAAGGCAAAATCCCTTACGCCATTTTGTCATATGGTGATTTGGTCAGCATTGTTAACATTGTAGCCATGGCGCTATGCACAAATCTTAAGTTAAAGGAACAACTTAAAAATGATAAAAGAATGACCTCCCTTGAACTAGGAAGTTTTTGCCAAGACTTTGGTTTTCCCTCTCTGAAACCTCCCTCAGCAAGAAAACCTGGTAAAAAGGAAAGATCTAGAAAATATATTAAGAAAAGAAGAAAATCTTCTAAGACAAAGGATGATAAACCAGAAAGAAGATTTAAAAGAAAATCTTCCAAGAAATCACCCTCTCCAGAAGTGACATGCTGGACATGTCATAAAATGGGACATCAGTCTAAAGATTGCCCTAGAAACAAGAAAAAGAAGAAGAATATCAATCTTCTTGAAGTCGATGAAGAAACAAAAGAAAAACTCTTCTCTATAATAGAAGAAGAGAAATCTGAATCAGAGTCAGAATACAATGACAGTGATGAAGAATACCTCAACGTCACACAAAATTCTGAGGATGAAGAATATACAGGTTGCGACTGTGAAGGTCCATTCTACCTTTGTGATTCAAAATCCATAAGAGTACTTTCTGAAAATACTACAGAAACGCTGTTCGCTACCATCGAACACATTAAGGATGATGAAGCCAAGAAAAGGTATTTACTTGAGCTTCAAAAATTAGTCACTCATCAACAACATGAGAAGACTCAAGTCACTCCTTTTAGCATGAAAAATATCATGAAAAAATTTGATGACAAAAGGGCTCCATCTTTAGATGATCTCAAAAGAGAAGTCAAAGAACTTAAAGAAGATTTAAAGGAAATTAAGAGCAGTCTTCTTAAAATAGAAACTGACTCTTTGACAGAAAAGCTTTTTAGAGATATCAACAATCCTACTGAAGGAACTTCTGATGTTAAAATTTTTGTCCCTGAACAGGAGTTTGATTCAGACCATGAGGCTAATCCAGTTATAGACGTGATTACTAGAATTAGACCTCAAAGCTCTCATATTCTTATTAAGCTTGTTATTAATGATTTAGTGCTTAATAAGATTGCTTTATTAGACAGTGGAGCAGATCGAAATTGCATCATAGAAGGTTTAATTCCTACCAAGTATCTTCAAAAGGGTACAACAAAATTATACAGAGCTACGGGTGAACGCATAGTGATAAATTATACTTTATCAAATGCTCATATTTGTAGAGATGGTATCTGTTTATCAAATGATTTTGTTATAACTAAAAATATTAATGAAGAAATCATTTTAGGAATACCTTTTATTACCTAGATAAAACCTATATAGCTGATTTTTATGCTGTAAAAACTACCATCTTAGGAAAAGATATTTCATTCCCTTTTATAAAAACTTTCTCTTGAAGAAAATACTTTCTTACGTCAAAAGATTGCTTTTAAAATAAATCTTATTTATCAGCAGATTTGTTTTCTTAAAAATGATATCAAAATCCAAAATATTGAGTAAATTTAAAAAAAAAACCCGGGAATGGTAAGTAAAATTGTCAATCTCCAAAAGAATTTTGACCAAAAATTTTCTCTGATTTTCCTAATGCTTTTTAGGCAAGAAAAGCCCATACTGTAGATTTACCATATGTTGATGGATTCAATGAAAAGGCCATTTCTACAAAAGCTAGGCCCATTCAAATGAACCATGAATTAATGGAAATTTGTAAAAAAGAAATTAATATTCTTCTGGCTAATAAAATTATTCGACCTTCTAAATCTCCTTGGAGTTGTTCTGCCTTTTATGTTAATAATGCAGCGGAGAAAGAACGAGGTTCTCCCAGACTCATTATTAATTATAAACCGGTTAATACTGCTTTAAAATGGATTAGATATCTAATTCATAATAAAAGGGATCTTTTAAAAAGAACTTTTAAAGCTAATATTTATAGCAAGTTTGATATGAAATCGGGTTTTTGGCAAATTCAGATTTCCAAAAAGGATAAATATAAAACTACTTTCAATGTCCCTTTTGGACAATATGAATGGAATGTGATGCCTTTTGGGTTAAAAAATGCCCCTTCTGAATTTCTAAATATTATGAATTCCATTTTTAACCATATAAGTCATATGTCAATCGTTTATATTGATGATGTGCTAACATTTTCTGAGGACATTGATTCTCATTTTAAACATTTAAATATTTTCTTCAAAATTATTAAGCATAATGGTCTTGTGGTAAGTGCTAAAAAGATCAAGCTTTTTCAAACTAAAATCAGGTTTCTTGGCCATGATTTATACCAAGGCACTTATAAACCTATATGCAGAGCCTTTGAATTCTCTGATAAATTCTCTGATATTATTACTGATAAAAATTAGTTGCAAAGGTTCTTAGGAAGCCTCAATTATATTGCTGACTTTATCCCTAAGATTAGGCACATCTGTAAGCCTCTGTATGACCGACTTAAGAAAACCCCTGTCCCCTGGACCGGAGAACAAACATCTACGGTTATCCAGGTTAAACAGATGGTTAAACACTTACCATGCTTGGGTATTCCTAACCCTGATTGCCTTATGATTATTGAAACTGATGCATGTGAAGTAGTTTATGAAGGAATTCTCAAACAGAGAAAATCCTCAGAATCGTCAGAGAAATTAGTACGTTATACCACAGGAATCTGGAATTCTGCTCAAAAGAATTATAGTACGGTTAAAAAAGAAATCCTATCTATAGTTCTTTGTATTACTAAATTCCAAGATGATTTGATTAACAAAGAATTCTTGCTTAGAGTAGATTATAAATCAGCTAAAGATATCCTACAAAAGGATGTTAAAAATCTTGTTTCTAAATAAATATTTGCAAGGTGGCAATCCTTATTATCTAACTTTGATTTTCAGATTGAATATCTCAAGGGAGAAGATAACTCTCTCCCAGATTTTCTAACTAGAGAATTTTTGTAGGGCAAAACATGAGGCCAACAAGAGTAAGGCCTTCATCCAATGGTCTCTCAAAAGGGGAAGAAAAGAAACCCATGATCAAACCCTTCAACATCAGGCCTTCTATGGAGAGCCAAAACAAATTTTCAGCATTAGCGTGTTTACCGCCAATAAACCAAGGACTAACTCTAACCCCTTTCCCGGTGCTACCAAGCCCCGCAGTCTCATCATCCGACTAGTGGCAGCCTCCAAACCACTCATTTTAAAAAAACCTTTTGCAAAGGAATCCGAACTATGTTCCTATTACCCTTCTAGAAAACCCCAATTCTCCTCAGTACAGACCAAAGATAGCTATACCATGAAATCCCCAGAGAGCTTTGCAGAAGCAGTTGACCCAGGAAAGGCTAAAGTTCATAAAGAAAAAGAAAATTTTGACTTTGTTACTTTGCAGGTATCTCTCATCTTTGCACTATCCCATACTATAGATTTACCATATGTTGATATGTATCCCACAAATGGACTATTGGCTAACCAAATGAACAACGGACTAAGGCTAACATGCTCACATTTGTACACAGGTCTACAACCCCCTTACCTTGCTGTCCAATTCACCGACATCGCCACCAATCACTCACCAATACAACAAATACTCAACAGGCTACCAGCTCAAAAGGCTCTCTATACTTCCCTTCGTACCAGGACATCTATATCTCACTTCTCAAATACGGACCTCAATAGTTATTACCATTCAATATCCATTCTGTAGCATTTAGCAATCAACCCTTGGCAAGAACCGTGATAATAGCCCCCGATGCTTATAAGTCACTAAATCCCTGCTACGTAGCATAGTAGTTAGCCCAACAACCACCATCATCCACTCACAATAGTCATATTAGCTTCGGGTACAACATCCAGAATATCCTTTACCAAAACCTCCCTTACCAAAATCAGACAATCATCTAACTCAACAAAATCATTCTAGAGTACATGTAATTTATCTGGACTACATTGGTGAAACATCGATATGCATAAAACAAGTTGTATAGAAAAATAAGCAAGAGGTAGGGCTAACCCAAATGCAACCATCCCAACCCATCTCAGATCCTCAAAAGATATCGTATCAAGGCTAAGCTTACCCCTACCTTCCAATCTACACAACTTGTCTCAGGGGTATGATGTTGCTCAAGCCAAACCTTTTTTTTAGGTAAAAAATCACTATCAAGTAATTAACCTAACCGAGGTTAGGGTAGATCCTTCAGGGAATATGGTAGACTCAAGAGTTAATTCAATATAAGTCCAGAATGATTAACCTATTATCTCCTGGAAGGGGGGGTTTACAAAGTAAAATAACTAAACTAAATGAATGCAGGTGATGAGAAATCAGTAGTAGAGCTAACTAGGGTGATATGTTCAACATGAATCCTTAACTTGGTATTATCAGATAAATGCAACCTTTAATAAGTTAGGTTCACCTAAATGTTTGATCTAGCGAATAGGTAAATTTCATCCCGAAACGTGATCTGTCTCTAATGTGAATTATTTCCAATGCACATAAAATATCAAAAATAAAGAACTAGGGTCAAAAGAATATACCTGGGTGCCAAAGTGCCTCAGTCAGTCTACGACTGTCCACCCTTCACATGCCTGGTGGACCCTTCGCCCGTAGGAGCGTGTCTTGAGGGTCAAGAACCCCTCACTCTCTCAAACTCACGAGCTAGTCGTATCTCCTCATCCTACCTCGATCTCGCACTAGAAATCTCTAACTCCTGCTCCTGCTCCTGCTCCTGCTCCTCTGTCAGCCCCATCTCAAAATGAACAACATAAGCATCATTCGTATGGGACCTTTTCCCAAGGGAAGGTAGTGGTGGCTCATATGGAACAAACAAGTCGACCACCATCTCAACTGGCACAACTAGTGGTACATTAGCTGGGGCAGCTATTGTTGTACTCATCTGGGCTCAGAGCGCTGAAGCTCCACTTGATGACCATAAATTCAATAAGCCTCGCTGTGCTGAGGCTCTGTTGGACCCACCTCTCAAAAGTATCTATGCGGTAATCCATGCGACAAACTCAGTCCTAAATGGTTGCGACTGTAAATGTCTACATGCATATCTCTGCCTTAGAAATAACCTAGCAGACCCAGGGCCTCAACTGTTGCAGCAATTGAGCCATCTGTGACTCAATGCGGGTCTGTCACTATGCCAGTTCCTAAAATGATGCCACAAACACGAAAGTTATTCCTGTGGGTGTTGGAGTAGGTGTTATGGCCACTAGGGCAGGAATATCAGTAGTGGGTCCCCTCTCCACATCTGGCTCAACTATGGGTGGACCTCAGTAGTATGTGCAGTAGCAATAATTTTTGTGGATGGCTCAGACGGTGGCATAGGGGAGAATATCTATGGCATGGGTACTGGTGGTCTTGGTGCCCGCCAGAGTGCAATTGGGATATAATCAACCTTGATCAGGTTGGTTTCTAATGTCCTCTGAACATCCGCCTTCACGTCTACGTGGTAAAGGATCTCTACCCTCGTTGCTAGACATAATTGGTAGACAAGACAAGGGAAATGGATAGTCGTGGAACTCTTCAGGGTCGCCTCATGAATCTGCTCTGAAATCAATGCAGCCCAATCCATAGCATAATCAGCCAAGATGCTGGCTACCAAAACTACATGGTCTGACGTTAATGTGTTATCTTCAAGCATTGGCCAAATCCGTAATGAACTACTGCCTACCAAAATTTGGTGGGGAAGCTAAGGGAAGCCTTTACTATCGGCTCCACTGATATGGTGATCCATGCGGAGTCAAGCCCATCTGCTATAATATAGTCAGCGACCCATCTCATCAATATAGCTCTATAGTCTAGGTCCCTCATCACACCAAAGTCATGAGTGTATCCCACTCTCCTGTCAAACTCTGGTGTAGATGTCAGGGTTGTGTACTTGGGTCAAAAAAGCATCCGATGGATGGTCTCCTCGGAGTTATCTACTCGTCGTCTTCTCACCATAACATCTGTCAGTTTGGGTTGGGAAAGAGGCTTCTTCCCCTTGGGAAGAGTGTTGAGAATAATGGCTACATAGGCGGCAAGTAACTCATGTATCATCATTGGTAAGTACCTCTTGGAGGGTTTTGCCAGCCACTATAGTCTGTAACATGCAATGGTTTCCTCGAGCCTGGGGACACTTTTGAGTCCTGTGGTGATGACTCGTGGCTCTTCAAATGTGGAATAAGCAGGCCGACCTCATTTATTCCTCTAAATATCCTCTACAAATATGGCTCACATGCCCTTCATGTACCATCTGCTATCTCATGCATCTAGTGGTGAGGCTGGTGCTGGAGGGGCTGAAGAAGAGGTGGAGTTTGATCCCTCCTTGGATTCAGAACCAGACCTCCTCTTGGAAGAGGTCATCCGAATATTACTACTGGACCACTAGCCCCCATCGTCAGACTTGGGACATCGGAACACTATGGCCTGGGAGTGAGCCTATCATGTGGTAGCCCGAGTCTATCATCGCTCGACGTCCGAGTCAGGTTGGACGCCAAACTCCTCGACTGAGACACTCATCTTGGGAGCCTCTGAGTTTGTAGACTCATCCCACAGGTGGTCCCTCGTAGTGTTAATCTCATCTTTTCGTGGTCATGGAGCCATAGAACCTACAATCGACAGATTTAACGCACTGATTATTCTTATGAATTGAAAATTGAAAAAACAAAAATTAGAACAGGACTGGGCAAAGTAAGGGTCTACGAGTGCCTTTTTATGAGTAGTAGAGTGATCTACGAGTTGTAAAGAGCTCTGGTGGATTCAGTGTTTAGTAATTTCAGTTACTGGAATTGTATTTATGAGGCTAGGTATGACTCATAGAAGACTCTACGAGGTATAGACTGAGTCATAGATGAGCTTCCAAGTCAGGTCTCAAATAAGCAAAACTATATGAGACCTATCTACGAGTCGTGGAACAGACTATGACTCGTACAAGGTCTCGTCTGATGACATCCAAGAAATTTTGTTTTCTTGAATTTCCTACAAGGGAAAACTACGGCTCGTGGATTAATCTATGGCCCATAGAAAGCCCTTATAAGATAAGCCTCCAGATTCCAACTTTTCCAAGTCCATCACATGAGTTCTAAATGACCACTTTTCACTTATTTCAACAACATCAAAACAAGATGTGCACACCCTATATGACCTCACATACAATACCCAAACCCCTACATGCATTATATTCAAAACAACCCCATCGAAAGTGATTTAGCATGCAATCCTAACGGTCCGACTCTTGTTAAAAAATTTAAGTAATATCAACAATTTCAAGCAACCGTATGACATGTTTTCATTCACTTTGATTCATTTGAATGGCATACACATCATTCAAACATAAAATTGGCTCCCCAAACATTTTCCCTTAACTTGGTTCAATTCTAACCAAGGCAATCAAATCAAATGTGTGACCACCAAAGTTAGAATTAAACTAAATCCTATCATACACTATAAACTACCAACCCAAATCAAGAATCAACTGAGGTTAATCATGTCATTGGATATTTTTAGGCTTTAGGGATTTAAAACTTACCGAATTTAATGTAGACTTAGTTCAAAATTGAAAAGGGGAGCAAATAGAAGGCTGAAAAACCCTAGGTATGAGTAGTTGGAAAAGTGGCCAAAAATGGTGGGGGTTGCCGAAAGTGGGTGTTGAACCAACGTGAGGAATGAGGGATTAGAGATTATGGTGAGAATTAAGATTTGAAAATGGGGTCAAATTAATTTTGACCTCGTATATAAGCTTACCGGGTCAGGTTAAAAGGTGACTGGGCTCGACCTCACAAAACCCCGATTACTAGCTGTAGACTATTCTATGGCTCATGGATCGTGGTATCATGTGAGACTGGGACCCTTATTTTAGTCTTATAATCTACGATCCCTTATACGAGTTGTGTAATGAAACACGACTCGTAAGAAGGTTTCATAGAATACCTTCTACACTTAGTCAGAGATAGAAAAACATACCTGGGGTCCACGAACCCCATTCACGACCGGTATTTTAATATATGGATCTTAAAGTCATCTAGTGGGATTGAGTGCACAATACTTGTCTTACTGGACTGTTCTACGAGCTGGTATATGAGTTATATGCAGAAGTACGACCTGTATAATCAATCGTAGAATCTTCTTTTCAACCTAAAAATGGTTGACTTGGTCTTACACCTGCATAAATACAGTGTTACCCTATATGTCACCAGTCCAAAGTCCACATATTACAACCAAATTATAGAAAAATAAAATCTCCCTAATAATCTAATAAAACTACCCTATTACATCAAATAACTTGGGTTGCCTCCTAAGAAATGCCTGATCTATTCTTGAGGCACGACGTGGGTGTTTTGATTGCTCAGACTTTATCAATCACCCACACTTCCATCTTTAGCTCGTTTGGCCTCTTCATTGACTGACAAATATTGAAGATAACTTATTTATCATTCAAGAAGAACTTGAGTAGGCCTGATTCTAAGTCCACTAGGGCTCACCCAGTGGCTAGCAAAGGCCTTCCTAAGATTATTAAGACTTTGAAGTCGACCTCGCAGTCTAGGATCACAAAGTCTGCAGGGAATATGAATTTTACACTTTGACAAGGACCTCATACAATATCACCATAGGCTTTTTCACCGTGTTGTCAACCATCAACACTATCATGCTCGTCGGGGTAGGGGTTGCCAGACCAGGTTTCTTGAAGATCACAAGGGGTATCAAATTTATGTTGGTATCGAGATCACATAATGCCCTTGTGAATACCACATCGCCTATGGTGCAGAGAATGATGAATGCTCCTGGGTCTTCTCGTTTCTACACCAAGGAACTAGTTGAAATCACACTACAGTGTTGGAGCTCTTGTGAGAGATCCTGGTTGACAGTACGCTTCTTTGTAACCATATCCTTCATAAACTTTGCGCACCCAGGGATCTTCTCCAATGCCTTAATCAACAGGATGTTTATAGAGAGCTACTTCAATATGGAGAGAAAGTGTTTGAACTTACCTTCCTCCTCCTTTTTCTTTAGTCTTTGTGGGAAGGGAGGAGGAGGAAGAGGAATGGGTCTGAACTTTTTTCGCACTGCGTCGCTTTCGTCATTCTCAACACGATCATCTCCAGTCTCTGTCTACCTATTTACAACACTCTCATCACAAACATCTCCATCATCGAATGACATTTTGAGATGAATGGTTTGCTTCCCACTATGAGTTGTGATTGCCATACATTTTCCCTTATTTCTTTTATTTTCCACCCTATTACTGGGCAAAGTACCTTTCTAGCATTGGTTCAAGTAGGTCGATATTCGGCCGAACTGTTTCTCTAACTACTTAATTGCCTAAGAGTGAGACTCAATCTTCTGGTTAATGTTGAAGATGTTAGACTTCATCCCTTTCAGTGTCTCATCTTGTGTATCAACTTTCTTTAGCAGCTGGTTAAACATCTCCTCAATGCGAGAGGAACAAACCCTAGAATCCTGAGTATGCGGTGTAATGTATAGGCCACTTTTGAAGACGTCTCTATGACCCCATTCAACATCTCTGTCTGGTCCCCTATTCTGCCATAATAGCCTCCTCTGTTATTATCTCTGAAGGCGCCATCTCTCCCAAAGTTTTGACCTTGGTTCCCTTGACCTTGGCACCAATAGTCCTTACTTGACCCTTGGACGTTGGTACCGAAACTTGTTATCTGATCAACCATAAAACATGTTTCCTCCTCATAATAAGGCTTCTCATTCATGGGCGCACGTAGAGGTTGATGGGTTACATCAATTACTCGTTCTGCATTTTGTTTCATAAATAGCTTTACATTAGTATTTAGCTGCACAAGTTGTTGCATCACTTCCTCACTAGCCTGTGGTTGCACAAGACTGGTACTAACCGAGAATGAACTCCTCATAGTAGACTTTTCCCTCGTACCCCATGCACGGTTTGTCTTAACCACCCTCTCAAGTCTCTGAGCAATCTCCTATAATAGGCGATCTATAAATGAGCCCTCTATAATCGTATCAGAAAATACTTAGCCATTTTTATCAAGGGCTTTTTATAGAAGATCTCAACCAGGGCTTCTTCAACAATCTTGTGGTCAAGGATATGTCTCAAACACTTAGCGAACCTCTTTCATGTAGCACCGATCGAATCACTAAATATCTTCTCGAAGTTGTTAATCTAGACTTCAACTTTAGCTTTTTCGAGATGGGAAATAACCTCTCCAAAATGGCTGTCTGCAACTCTGCCTAACTGGTGATCGAGCTTTGTGGGAGTTCAGATAACCATAACGTTACATTACCTATAAGAGAAAGTGGGAAAACATGGAGCCTAACAAAATCAATGGATAACATTTGGTTCCCCATCGTGCTCTTACAGAAAAACACAACGTTATGTAGATGGTTATGTGGATCCTCTGATGGTAGGTCCATAAACAACCCACAATTCTTCAATATTTGGATCAATCCACTTGAAATGACAAACTTTGTGTCATCCGGTAGTAGGGGTAATACAATAACTCCCACAACGTCTATCACCATAGGGTTAAGCCGATATTGGTTCCATTTATTAGGTGCGGCTTGCAGACCTTGTGGTAGTGGAAGTGGATTATTAGCTCTATTATTCTACTTAAGTGTTGCATCCACCGCATAAACGACAACATTGTTCGCATTACACTAGGCCATTCTCCTTAGCATTTTTTGGATCTCTGGATCAAATGGAGTTGGGATTGCCTTATCTCTAAGTGTTGTGCATATACTACACCTACACACAAAATAAATAACAACAAAATTTAAAATTAGGGAAATAAGGATTAATCCCCCCAAAGTTACTCGAATTAACCAAGTCTAGCCATATTCCCCAGCAACGGTACTAAAATACTTGATGTCGCTTAAGCCAAACCTTCTTTTTGAGGTAAAGAGGTCGCTGCCAAGTAATTACACTAACTGAGGTTAGGGTCGATCCCTCAAGGAATATAGTAGACTGAAGAGTTAATTCAATGTAATTCAGGAATGATTAACCTATTACCTCCCAAAAAGAGGCGGGTTTGCATAGTGAAATAACTAAACTAAATGAATGCAGGTGATGAAAAATTAGTAGAAGAGCTAACTAGGGTGATGTGTTCCCCATGAATCCCTAACTTGGTATTATCGGATAAATACAACCTTTTCTAGTGTGTAGGTGAAGGATAGTAAGTTAGGTTCACCTAAACCTTTGATCCAGCGAATAGGTAAATTTTATCCTGGAACTTGATCCGTCTCCGTGATGTGATATTACTAACCCTTACTTTGATCCCAGTACAACCTCCCCTTGATCCGGTTTGGCTAATTAGACGAGAACATATCAATCGAATCCTGTTAATTACCCCTTTTCGTATTCATTACTTCCTTGATTCGGCAAGTAACACTAGGCGAGTTCTAACGTAGGTATCCGTTAAAAATAGTTAAAGTAAAGAGGATTAATTCATATAACCTAACAAACCTTCCAAGAATTACATACTATCCGATTTTACCTTATTAATTCTTCATGGTTTCCATAACCCTAGTTGTGAATTTTAGCTATGCATGATCAATATAAATGTAGAAAATATGGAGTAAAATAACATAATTGAGCACTTATACAGATGAATTAAGACTATAAAATCCCACTCTTCAATTAGAATCACAAGGTTGAATAAAGAAGACACTCAAATGGTTTTCCTCACAAACTATGCTAAATCCTAGTGTATCCTCTAAAACCTTGTTCAAACTACGTGACTGCCAGAAAAATTGATGAAAAATAACCTAAAAACATATTTATAATGTGTAAAACACAAAACAAAAATGAAATAGGAAAACTGTGTTGGCACCATCACGAATGGGTTAATGACTCGTGCTTCACTCTATGGCCCATACATCGGGGTTTCATGGATTGTAACTGGAATCTGGAGACTACTTCTACGAGACCTTTCCACGGACCATGTAAGATTCTACGACCAGTAAGAGGTTTTTTCTGATGACTTTTCAGAACTTCTCCACTTTCTGTTCCTCAGGGCATGAACACACTCTACAACTCGTGGATCAATCTACGACTCGTCTGCTTTCCTCATAGAGTTCACTTTCGAAATTTACCATTCACTTGAAATTGACACGAGACACCTTCTATGGCTCGTGAACTTTTCCATGATTTGTAAAGGGTTATGTGGATCCTCAGATTCTGCTATTTTAGCCCACTTCATCCAAACATCATGCTAACACTAAAATACTACAAAACAAACACAAAACACAAATCAAATCTAATAACGTCGCTTTGATAACACATAAAATTGCAAGTTTCAAGCATCAAAAGTGCTACATTTCAGCAACACGTTAGGGTGTCACCCTTAGAATACGTTTTTCTCAAATATCTAATTGTACCAATCAGCGCCAATGGTCGGCCACCGTAAAATAAAAACAAGTCAATCCACCCCTAGAGCAATATCAAAACTAAGGCCATTCGATAATTTCACTCGACTCATGTACCACGAGCCTGAAAAATCACTATATCAATCCTCCACTAAAAAAGGAAATTTCCCACTATGTCTATATATACTCCAAGATAGAAGAGGCTTGGGATCCCCCATCCAAGTAAGCAACAAAATAGATAAACACATATAAAAGGTGGAACCCGGATCAAATAAACATAAAATCGGTTGCTGACATAAAGGTAATCATTCCTGGGATAACATCATAACTGGAGTCATACTGGTAACCTCTATGACCTCTATCTTGACCTCTGTCTCTGATGGTCGGTTGCAGAGCGGATTGACTGGTTTAGGACCTCTCTCTCTGCGCAAGGCACTCTAGGGACTAGTGATCTAAATCCCCACAGTTATAACACCCTAGGGAAGCTCGGACTCTACTATCAACTGTTGCAGCTGGTACCATCTACCTTTGGGCCCTTAGAGATCTATCCAGCTGAATAAGGTGACTTGGTCTGGGATATCTGCTAAAATCTACCAAAATGCTCTCTAGACTTGTGCCGAAACTCACTATAACTGCTCCCATAGAGGGCCTGCCTACTATTGCCCTCATGAGCCTCACAAATAATCTATTCAATCATACAAGCTTGATCCACAACATCTAGATAAGACTGACATGAACTCACCAATACATGTGTGTCAACCCTTAATAGGGGCCTCCAATATAAAATAGTGGATCCACTCCTCCTATGTTGGTGTAATAGTTGCGGCGTACCTAGAGAGATCCTAGAATCATGCCTCATACTACATCACGGTCATTGGGCCCTACTCAAAATGAATGAACTGATTAAGAAGTTTGTCCTTGAGGCTCTTTGGAACAAACTGGGTCATGAATACCTCAAAGAACTCTACCCATATCACTGGTGGGACATCAGTGGTCCTGGTATCCCTAAATATTCCACCACTACTATCTGGTCGGCCCATCTAATTGATAGGTCATAAATTTTGCACTTCGGTACTCCAACACTCTCAATGCCTGTAGTCACTCCGTACACTGTCAAAAACTCATGGGCATCTTCTCTTACTGCCCCTGAATACTTGGGTGGGGTCAATCTCAGAAAGTACTCCAGCAAATACTTATCCTCAAAGGGTTATTACTCCCTCTGGCTGTGCAATCAAAGCCTCTGGGTTGCTAGCTCTTCTGAGGCCTATGCTGGAGGAACCGGGGCCAGTATGGACCCTATTGAGTGACCTTAAGTGCTACTAATAACTGTCCAAAAACTACCTGTACCTCAGGTGTAATCATAAAAGTAGTTGGGGTCGGCGGGAGATCTGGTGCTTCCGGCCACTAGGGAGCTAGAGCATCTTGTCTCTACTTAGCGGGCGTTGGGGGCTACTCCCTATCGGGGACTGATGGTGCAACTCTATCCCTACTCTGAGTCTGACCTCGGCGCGACATATCTATGAAGGAATGAACCAATCAAATTATAGGAAAATGACAAATTATTAGCAATGTCACACGAAAAGAATCAACAACATAGAAAGTTTTCTAAACATCCCATAGCTTCCTAAGGATAAGTCACGGACGTCTCCGCACCTATCCACAAGACTCTACTGAATGGTAACTCTGTACAGTTGAGATCAGTGAACCTTAAGCTATGATACTACCTTGTCATGACCTAGTCCCGGTCATGATGGTGCTTGGCAGGTCCTACCTACAAGCAAGTAAAAAACCCAACCCACAGGGCACTTATCCTAGCTTTCTAGTTAAGTGAAAATGACATAACAACAATATAAGTTATAAAAATCTGCCCAGAACCTATAAGTCAGCTGTACCAAACTACAATAAGGGAATATATCTAAATATACATATAACAAAAACATGAAATACCATACAACTCGAGAGTGCTCTTAAAAATACACAGTACTACTATAAAAGGCCAAAGTCTGAAAATAAGAGACGACTATCAAAAGAAGGAGATTATGATGAAGCTAGAGTTACCAGTACTCACCAAAAGAAGTCTCCTACGCGCTCTTAAATCCCTAAACTTAGCGATCACAACCTGTACCTGGATGTATACCATGGGAAGATGAAGAAGTAGGGGTGAGTACCATAATAAGGCACCCAATAGGCATCATTAGCCAATCGAGTAAAATAGTGAACATATATAAGCCTAAAATATATAGAGATTGCATCGGTAGTAAAACAAACTCATATCAAGGCAAAGGCATGTCTGAAACCTCAACCACAACTAAACAAACTAATATGAAGAATAATGATGAACTAAACCAACCTAAGTGATAAACATCGATACTGACTGACAAAAACTGTGTAGGCTCATACCATACCTACCCATAACTGAGGCATAGTGTTGTACATGGGTACAAGGCCCTAGTATCTATGCCTGCATGCTAACTGGGCCTCCATATGCCCAGAAGGTACACCGACGCATAATACTAATCAAGTGAATCACAATAGAACCTAAGTCCCAATATCACATAAACATGGGTCAATTGTATTTTAGTGTAAAGCCCTAGTGTCTAAGCTTGAATGCCCTCTGAGCCCCCATAAGTCCAGAGGGTACACCCCCACACAATCTAGAGTGTATTGGTGTAGGAATACCAAGATTGGTAACCGATAGCAAAACCCTCAACCACCCAACTAAGTCTGAATTAGTAACCCAACTTTGACGCCAGGAAAGAACACAAAACCTAAATCGAACCACGAACACAACTCGGTAAGTACCCTGGTCTGGATTGGCCCTCAGACTATGCTTGGACTGGACCTCAGGCAACCCTCTGGATTGGACATCAGGTGGGCAATACTCTAGACTAGACATCAAGGCATGAATAACTCAAATGACACCTTGGAATGGACCTCAGGGCATAACGAACTCACACGATACATTGGATTGGACATCAGGGAATAACGGAAGACACATAGTCAGGAGTAGAACACACAATTAGTCCCCAAACATAATATGTTTCCCAATACTCGACCACACAATAGGCCTCAAGCAATTAACCCAAGTGTATGCCTCAATAGGAGTAGTATAGAATCGTGTCTAGTAGTTGGCAAGTTTACCCTAGCTGAAGATATAGCAAGTGTCTAAAATAGTTGGGATGCGGATAATAATATCCCAACTAGCTAATGTTGATAACAAGACCTCAGGGTAGATTAAATGGAAGTCCAATGAATAATTCAAAATAGTACCTGACTAACCCCAAGTATGCACACATCCCATTATTCAAATGACAATTCATTTATTTGAGAGGTCGGAATACGACATGTCGACTACTTCACAAAAGGCAATCAGAGTCACAAGGTCACAAGGAGTAGTTAGGAGTGGAACCAACAATATGCCTCTCAACATCATATAACTCTTATACCAAGCCACCGACACAAAAATAGGCAACCAAATAGACATGCCACATGGCAACCCCACTGATATAGAGATAACTTATCTAGGTAACTATGTGTCGACTCACTAATAATGTGAAAATCTCTCAAACAGATGGTAATCATGAGGACTAACTCCTACAAACCACATTACACCTACAGATGGCCTAGTGAATTTCGAGGGATCAAGTCCACCTCTCTTTGCAGAAGCATATCTGCATTTCTATCTCTCTTGAGGTATAGTAGTATAGTATTTCATACGAAAGTCACAATGCCCAATCTTAGGTATAAACAATAACAATTCTCAAAATATAGTCAATACAGGGAAGTTTAGCATGTGAATAATAACAACTAGCTAGAAACATAACATATATGCTGTAGAAATCATGATGAGTCATTTCTATCGGAGGCAAATGGATCAGAACTAGATGGTCACAAGCACTCGGAATAACATAGACATCACAACTGCACTACAACTATCTAACAACCAGGGATATAGAGAAACATAGAAGTCACAACCGTATCGCAGGTATCCTGAACAATCAAGGCTATTAGAATAAAGTTGGACATTAGAATAGTCCACCATACGACATATAGTCAACCACAATCCCACAAGTTGTCAAATCTCAGAAATCTTAGGCTACGGTAGCATACAGACAAGAGTCATGTTCAGTGCACATACCTGTCCCATGGCCTTAACCCCTATCCATCCTTTACCAAATCCTTGCATAGTTTTAATGGTACCAAACTTAACTAACATAACAACTACATTTAACACAATCCCCAATACAACAACTGTCATCGCATGTCATCATGTACAACACATATGGATTAAAACAAGCTAAATACAACTTATATTGCTCAATTCAGTCCATAACTAACATATTACTACCATCTCAGCACAATTATTCATGCATTTCAATTTAGTTTAAAATTTAGAGAAAGCTTAGTGTACCTAGCAGATGATGCCTCAAACTTTAAATCAATCCAGTCAAGCTTTTCCCCTCTCAGTTACTTCCCAATGTTGTTCAGTTGTTAAAATAAAATGCACAAGGTTAATATGGTCGAATTGGATATAAAATCTTGAAGAATGGGAAAAAATACATCATTCGGGCCTAAAATGGGAAAAATAGGGCCTACACCCAAAATCCCAAATAAATTCTCAAAAAATGGTCCCCACATCACCTTCGGTCTACAACTAAAATTTTTGCCCAAAACGGATCCTAGAAGACAAAGAAAAGGCCCAAAAATAAAGTTAAAACATTTACTAGGAAAATCTTCTTTTTAAAACTTTCTTGGTCAAAATTATTGAAAACCAGACAAAATAAGCGAACTCCCAACATACCCTAGTATTCCACTCAGGACGTAGAATGATTTACACACAAATTTCACTACATTTCATTGAAAAATGACCGAGACATCGTAATGTAAAGTTTTCACTCATTTTCGATATACAACCAATGAAAAATAAAGATTTTACCTCAAAATATGCACCAAAATAGTATTCTGACACCACCACGGCGTTCCTCGTAAAAGTCTGAGTCACATGGCCTTTTGAATCACTCAAACCAGATGAAAAATGCGCTTAGAATCACGGTGCAAAGTTTAGAGGAACTACACATATAATCTCCTTGAACTCCCACATATATACACCCATGCATGGCTGACATGTATCTTCCACATGGAAGCGCCTGACCGTGCCACATGTTAGCTTCAGAATTGGCCACGTGTCTTCCTCTCTTTCCATTAACCTTTAATCTCTTTTTTTTATCATTATGGGTTCATCTGAACTCTGATTTTTTCAAACAAACAATGTAATCATATGTATTTTGGCGTTCCAAATCCAATGGTGTGGTCAGAATTTCCAATGGAGCTTCCCAAGGTAATGTGAGGGTACTACTTCTTTATACATAACTTTTAACGGACAACCCTTGGGGTCAAATCGCATCTCGAAGTCCCTAATATCAAATAAGGGGTCTTCCTAGGCCAAAATCGATGTTTCAGAGATAACCCCGCTATTAAAATTCTCATCCAGGGTATAGTTCCTGAGGGCATTGACTGGATCAACTATTAATCGATTTCGATGGCCAAATTTATAATCCATGATATAATTGCATTGGACATGCTCCTAGTCTAATTCGATTGTTCAGAGCTAATGGAATCGTTAGAATTCCACTCTAAGGCCATTTAATAGGACTTTACCTTAAATTCATTTTATAGGTATAACTTCCTAGTTAACTCAAAAATCCATATAACTCGTAAATAACCCAACCAATAGTCATCCCAATAGTCCCAATAGATCACCAATGGTCTAAGGTCATTATACACATGCCCAATTCAACCAATTAATTGTGAAACCATAGAAATGACCCGGAGAGTCTTACAAAGACCCTGCTAAAGCACAAACAAACACTACAAGAAACATTATGATATTTATGAATAAATAACAAAAATAATAATACATACAGATATTAAAGATTAATAATAATTAAAAATTCTAGAATCACCCTTCACTCTTGACACATCAAGTTCACAAGAATCTCAAGAATTCCAAGCAATGCTTATGTCAAGCGGAATTTGGATTGGAAAGAATGATAGTAGAGATGCAGAATTCAAAAGTGAGCTAGAAGAAATGCTTGAATATTGATGTTCAAGTGTACAAGAGAGCTGTAAATGATTCTTTGTGTGTAGAATTTTATGAAGTGTTCTGTGTGATTGTATCAAGAAGTGTGACTATAAAGAATTGTGTGTATTCTCATGTGTAGTGCGTGTGTAGAGTATTCTTCTATTTCCAATAATGACTGAGAGGAGAGGTCCTTTTTATATATAATAAAGAGAATAAAAGAAAGATAATATTCTTCTCAATCAGCTACATTTTTTTTGGAATTAATCGATCTAAATTACCAAAAGCATGTTGAGAAAATCAATCAAACGATATACTCAATCATTGTTTACCAAAAAATAAAATAAGAGACAATAGAAAATGTATAAGAAAGAATCATACCATATAACCAAAATAGAGATTTTACCATGTATAGACATATACTAAACTATACCAAGTAGCAGAAAAGGAAAGAATCATGAATTACAGAGATTTTCGCTCAATTTGGCATAAAATCTTGACAAACTTTGGCCAAAATGATACAATTAAAAGTTGTCACAATTCAACTTTATTAGCGTAGAAGGAAAATAGTCAAACATATTCAATAAGTCAATACAAACGTCATCTTAATAGGATTAAGCAACCAAGACAACTAAAAAGATTACGAAATATGCTATCACTATTAACACAAAATTACAAAATAATTGCAGGGGTTCAAATTATTTTAATATAAAGATCAATTAAGATTTTATCCAAGTTAGAAAGGTTGGGGTTGTCACTAGAGAAGGAAACAAAATCAAACTTTTCCATTAACTCATGAATATTGAGGTTATTTCAATTTCACTAAATCAGTCAACCTAGTACTATATTATTCTCTCATTTTTGAAACAAAGACAAAAGAATCAACACAGGTTAAGCATACAAACTTGTCTCATAGCTCAAATGCATATAAATAACTCATGGATAACTATTGATCATATAATACGAAATAGTAAGCAGTAATGTATAAAAAATGAAATCAAACTGCATTTGGGTATTTTGGGACCCAAAACATTTCCTGGTCATTTGGTCTTGATTGGATTTCACTGATTGCATGAAATTTCTGATGACGCGAGGCATTGGGATTCTGGTCCGGCGGTGATAGGAGGTTGGATTTTGGGTCCATTGCACGACGGCTGGTTGAATGGGGTTTTGTTAGTGGTTCGTCGGAGGGTTGCTGGCCAATGGGGCTGGACAGTGGGGAGGAAAGAGAAGGAATAGAGGGAGAAATGTAGAGAAAAAAGGAGTCGCCTGTGGTGTACGCCGACCACCGGAGATGGAGGAAAGGAGGAAGAGATGGAAGGAGTATAGGGGTCGTTTTGGGTGTTTTCTAGCATATTTCTCCAGTGGTTTGGGTGATGGGGGTCGTCCAGGTGGCTAGTTTAATCGAAAAAAGGAGAAAAGAGGAGGAGAAATGAGAAAAGATTATTAGGTTACTGTTTTCTGGCGAAAATAGAGGGTCACCGGTGGGGATGGAAGTGACACATTGTGGTTCAGTGGTCCACATAGCAGCAGTGGTGGTGAAGAGAACAAGAAGTGGCATTGGTTATTTGATGAAGGAGAGAGGTGAATGATAGAGTTGGGGGTGTTTTGTTAATTAAAGGAAATGAAAAATGAGAATTAGTTTGCATGGTTGGATTAAAATTGAACAAATGATATTAATTCTCTTCTAAGATGGCTTGGATCTGACTTAAAAAATGGATATTCGGATTTGAGTTAAATGAAATTGGGTTGAGAATTTAACACTGAGCCACAAATTGACTAAATTGTGCTAAAATTAAAAGGAATAATGAAGAAATTGATTAGAACTGAAATAAATTGTAAAGATATTAACTAGAATTGAAATAAATTGGGTTAAAAGGGCTACAATTAAACAAATTGGAGGAGAATTGATTAGATTGTCATTTAATTTAATAATCAAAACGTAATATCAAATTATAATTTTATGTAAAGAAAATACTCGTATGTACATAATATATTCTAAAATAATTGTGTAAAATATTTGAACATATTATGATGATGATGATGATGATGAAAGTACTTTATAATGACAAAATAATTAATGAACAATTTTTAAAAATTAAGAAATATTAAAAATACACAATTATTTCGATTAAAATTGAATGTAAATTCATTTATTTAAATTTTTTAAAAATATCTATTTTAATCAAATGACAATCTAAAATGGGTTATAGGTCGGTCAAAATTGGGTGTCAACAATGTTTTTGTTCTATTCAAGGAATAAGACATTAAGATTTGTACTATTTCTTTTTAGTTCTATCTAAGTTGTAGTGACTTGTACATGTGATACTAGTCCAGGGTTGTTCTAGTACCTTTGGGTTATTCTTTTATTCCTTAAGAAAATGTTATTTTATGTTTTAATTTTTCTTGTGTTTTATTTTTGATTAGGCTAACTTGTCTTGGTGGGTTAAGGTATGTGCCATCTTACCTGCCTTTGGGTAGTGACAAATTGAAAGAATAAAGGGAATCTTTCCTAAAAGCCTTTATAGCCTCCCGACGTCTTCGCGCCTATCCTCGAGACTCTACCAGATTGAGCTTGTACACATGTGATACCTATGAGCCTGGAGCTCTAATACCATTTTATCATGATCCAGAGTCAATGTGATGATACTTATCTTATCCTATCAAGACAAGTTAGCCTAAGCAAAGAAACAAATAAAGCAAGTAAAATTTAAAGTGAAATGTAATAAACTATCATTAGGTGAAACAACGATTAATGAACCACAATTCTAAATCCACCTCAAATACCAAGTGTCAGGTGTATAAGCCAGTATGGCTTACATGAAAAAATAATAATAGAAGTCTCAATATCATAGTCCTTAAATAAAACTTCAACACAAGATAAAGGGATATTGATGATTTGTCAAAATGAAAAGCTGTTACCTATTAAGTAATATAAAAGCTCAGTCTGAATAAGAAAATAGAGAAGTCGGGAGGACCTAAGCTCATAATCTACACAGGTGTAGAAGCAAAGAGTGAATACTAACAAAGTTGATACACAAGTACACACTAAACTCAAAGTAAAGTAACAAATAACACAAGTATCTCTTACATGCCCATCAAACCTTCAAAACTACAAACTTGAAATTTAAACCAACCCAACCTAGATAATTCATAATTCAAAAGTTCATAATTCAACAAGGTTCTAATAAACAATCATCTCATAGTCACCAAGATCAAGAACCAATAGGTCACTAAAAATAATATTGATATTTCACAATGAGAAAATGGTAAGAAAAATAATACAATGCAATGCCAATTAACGTGATGCATGTCTATCATATGATACACATCTACTGATCAACTTACGTCGAAACACATGAGGGTCACAGCTGGACTATTTATCCGCTAAACTTATTTTCCTTCAACATATTCATATCTAGCGAGAACTATTTTCCTTTGACTTTTATTATATCATGCTGGAACAAGTTCCCTTTGACATTTTCATATCTACCTAGAATCATTTCTCTTTGGCATACTTCTTCAACCACTTACTATTCACCTTGAATCATTTACCTTCATTTACCTTTTGCATTCTCAACTTCCACAGCTCCACCATTTAAGAGTTGGTTCACATTGAATTTACTGGACCATATAGATGTCTACTTACCCGGAAATATCCTCAATCATAAATTATAAAATAGCACTGGGTCACCAACTTTGATGTCTCATTGAAGACCCTTCAATTCATACCATCTTTTCATTTTCTCTTTGTACAAGGCTCTCAATCTGAACTCATCCACCAAATGAAGTTGGCCTAAGCATGCATTGATAACATCATCCTTATCAAATTTCAACCTCTTCAAGGCCCACAAACCTTGATGTTGAAGCTCCAATGTAGATGGCCAACTTTCCCAAATACAAGTTGTTATGGTGAAATCTCAATAGGAATCTTGTATGCCTTATTATAGGCAAGGCATCTTTAAGTTTGCTTAATCAATCATTTTGGTTCCCATTCAACGTCTTGGCAAGTATTCTTGATGTTATGATATTTTGATAATTTAACAAATTATGGGAGCAGGGAACGAATGAGGGACATGGTCTCATGTGTGCTAAGATCCTAAAAGCGACATATGAAAAATAGTACACTTTGCACATGGATGTTTGTTATTTGTTGATTTGCATTAGCCTGCTCTGCAAAAATTCTCTAGCCAATGAAATTGCTCTAAATGGTGATGATATTGGTTATATATACCAAACCTTTCTTGAAGAGAAATTCTTGAGGGTTTCTACACACATTATGTAAGTGTTCTTAGTGAGGCTCTCGAGTAGTACACTTAGAGAAAAGAATAAAAAATGTATCTTTTTTTTGTATACTTCATTGTGCTAAATTGGTGCTCGCATTTTGTGAATCAATTCCTAAACTAAAAAGGGATTTGATACTTAAAGTAAGCTTTTTTATCTTCATTTCCAGGGTTAGATATGGAGAGAGTTGATGTCTAAGTTTGTTAGTGTTAGTCAATTTAGTGAGTAACGGAGTAGCTACTTATTTGGCTCATACCTATGGTAGAGTAATCATAGTGAGGGGAAGAGATCTAGGGTTAGGCTCCTTGGTTGCAAGAGGTTGTAATCTAAAGCTTTGATCCATAAAAGTTAAGTTGAGTTGGGTTGCAATCTTTTGAGTATAGGTCGTAGTTTTCTTCTCCCTTGAGGAAGGAGGTTTCCATATAAAACAACCTATCTTGATTTACTTTGTTTCTTTTATTTGCTTTTCATCTATTCTCTGTTTATTGTTATTCTTACGAGAGACCTTGTCCCCTGCCTTCAATAGAAGTCTAAGTTTCCATCAATTGGTATAAGATCCTGGACTCTCTAAACGGTTAACACCTAGAGAGGATCTTGAAGAAAAGTGGCAGATCAACTAAATCTTGCAGAGGGTCAGTCATTCACAAGACCTCCTTGCTTTAATAGGCAATTTTATAGTTGGTGGAAGACTCATATGCATAATTTTCTCATGGTTGAAGATAGGGAGTTATGAGACATTGTTCTTGATGATCCCTATGTTCCTACCCTGAAGGTAAAAGATGTGAAATCACTCGAATAGTCCATAAGACTAGACAATAGTATAATGATATAGATCGAAAGAAGATTGAAAAAATTACAAGACTAAGAAGTTGTTTGTCTGTGGTATTGGGGCTGAGGAGTACAACCAGATCTCTCCTTCAAAAATCACAATAATTTATCTCAACACAGGAATCCATATCATTGAATTAAATTTATCTATTAAAGAATCACATTGCCATATCAAATTACATTGCCAACTTTAGCAGGTCTCTTCTTATTATATAATTTCATGAATAATTCATCCCATAGCCAAATCTCCATTACTACCAACACACAGAGAAAAACTACATGGTTTAGAACTCATAAATAAGTTTAGAAATTCACTTGCCTCAAGTAATCAATCAACCAATTACTCCAACACTTTACCCTTCCCCTTACGTAGGGCCTCCGATTCAATAAAATCTATTCAAATATGTAATAACAATAAGATTATAAGAGCAATCAACACCAAATTCATCAATTTGAAAATTTAATCCAATAAGAGTCAAAAATTTATTTCTAAAAAATAGGGGTTAATTTGAAAATGAACACATAATTACGTTACACAAAGAATTTGGAAGCTACCATTGAAAATCATTTAAAAAATAGTTAAAATTAGTATGAAATCCTCAATTTATCAAAAGTTCATGTTAATCAAAGAATTCCTAAATTTTGATCTCTAAATTGGAGATTAGATGTTGGAATCATGAAATAATTGATTTAGATTAATTATTCTAAGTTGAAATCACATATCCGATGAATTAATATTGAAAAATCACTTTAAAATAATTATAATAGAATTCTTAAAGCTCAAAAATAACAAATGGGGAAGAAACCCCAAAATCTGTCCCAAAACTAGTGTTAGATGTTGCTTAAATGACTTTAAGGTCATTTTTGTGACTCCCAACAATGAAGCAGGTGCCCCTATAGCGACTAGTGGATCGCTTTAGCAGGCACTGCTTAAGCTGCCACTGGTCCTCTTAAGGGAGCTCTGGGTGGCCACCACTTAAGAGACCAAGCCTCCAATTAAGTGCGGTCACTTATGTGACCAGGTATCGCTTAAGCAATGCTTGAGGAACTAGATCACAGTAAATTTTAAACAACACCAAAAACTCAAAATTGACCCTCGAGATTTGTTTGAAATCCCATACACACAAATGATATATGAAATTCTACTAAATCTGACATTTTGGGATCAATGGAATGATTAAAAATTAAATCAGAGATTTTTCTGATCCAAACTCCTATTAGTCACAACTCAAATAAATTAAGGCTCTTAAAAGATCAAAACTCCCTCAGAATTCCGCAACAATAAACCAAGACATTTTCGAGGCCTAAAATCATGATGACCTGTCAAAATATGACACTTTTGGTGCTTTAAAAATTAGAATTTTTTACGCTTACTAGAGAATTTTAGTGAATTTGATGTACATTTGTGGGATTTTTGTAGGCAACGCGATTCAGCCTGAGAGTTTTGAAGTTCAGCACTATAGACTAGCTTTCTGGGATTCACAAGTCCAAATATTAGTCGTAGTTATGTTCATAGGCGATATAAAGTATTTATAGATTGAAGACAATACATACTCTAAAAAATAAAAAACTACGAGCCTATAGTACAAGTCATGGTTATGATTATGTGTTATAGAAGCAAGTCGTAAATGAAGGTTTTAAGTGCTACAATTTCCCATATGAAAATCAAACCATGCCTTAAGGAATATTTTACAGACCATAAAAGGCTAGTTCTAAATTGATGGCAGTGTCTATGGGAAGAAACGATGAGTGAAGACCACGAGCTGTAGAACGATTTACCATAACGACCTTATGGGTCATTTTGCCCTAACACATTATTTATTGTTGTTAGAGATTTCCTATTAGAGACCTTATATCATTTATAACCTACTGTTAGTGGTAGCATTGTTACTTGGTCATTTGTTAGGGAGTTGTGCAATTTTTCATCTTTTGGTAGGCCTTATGCATTAAAAATTTGATTTTATGCAAATATGGGTAAAACGACCTTAAAAAGGAATTCTAACAATTCCATTAGCTCCAAAATGGTCAAACTAGGCTAGAATCATGATCAACTTGAGAATCGAGGCTTTCAGCATAAGTTTGTACTGAGTCTTACATTTTAGCCTTCTAAATTGGCCAATAGTTGACTTTGGTCAATATTCTTGGAAAACATACCTGAATGAAAATTCTAACAGTGTGATTAGTTCTGAAATATTTAATTTGGTCTAGAATAATCCTTCGTATGGATCCCAAGGCTTCTAAGCTCATTTCGAGCCTCTTAGCAGAAGTTTGCTAAAAATGGTTGTGGGAGTCAGGCCCATATTCAATTGAAATGACTTCGTACGGAAATTCCATTTGCACCATCAAATATCAAACGTTGATTTTTGCAGGGAAGCATAGTTTGTTTGCATTTATGGGTTTTTGGATATATTCTAAGTACCCCATCAGAAATTGAAAGTTGAGAAAAGTTAGCTATCTCAATTGATACCTATTGTCATTGCTATAGCAACCCTAGGCTTGCTATAGTGATGTCACTACAACGACATTGTCACTATAGTGACACCTATGTAAGGGAATGGTATCGCAAAAGCGACCCCTGGCTCACAATAGTCGCTTTGCTATAGCAACCAGGGCGAGGCCAGCCTTTTAGGGAGGGATCGTTATAGCAACCATTTGGGTTCCAATATCAATTCCCGAGGGTCTTTTTAACCTTAGACTTGGACAAATTTCAGCATACATGCAAAACTTTCTAAGGCAATTTCTTGAGCATTTTACGTCCAAATTTTGTGATTCAATGGTCTTATTTCAAGAAAATTTCATGGGAAACGCATTGGCGACATCAAAAGGTTGAGTGGAGGCTTTGTTCAAGTAAAACTTTTGGTGATAGCTACTGTTATGTGTATTTTCGAAATGATTTTTGTTGCATTTTTTAAGGGTGATTTCTTGAGGTGTGATTAACCATTTTTAGTGATTCTTGGCTCTATTTGGGGTGTTTTTTTTGTGAGGATCACCATTGGGTGGTTCGTTCCAAAATTCAGAACTTATTTTTGGTAATTGTTTTACCCATAGCTGGTGCCATTTCTTTACCTTGTAGCTTAATTTTTGGATTTTGGTTAATTCACCGTTTTCATTGGTTTTTTACCTAACTTCAATTTCTTTAATTTTGATTGAGCCAAAAACCTCGTTTGGGATATGTTTTAGGGGCTAATTCTATAATTTTGAGTGCGGGTCCCACATTTCTCATTTTAGGTCTCAAAATTGGTCCATTTTTATTTCTTGCTATTTTAGTGTCTAAATGACTATAATGACGTTGTAAGACTATTTTTGATAACATGTTAGCACTTGGAGGTCATACAAAAAGGAAAACCCTCATCAAAGTGAATCGGAGCACACGTGGTCGGCCTACAAGTAGGCTACAACTTCCCTTTCTGTAGATTGAGTGGGTTAGTGTGAATTCATGTTGATCTGATTGGAATTTTTGGCGGGGTAACTAGTTTACTTGTTTTAGGAGTTAGAATTCATATTATAGGCCTAGTAGGTGCAATCGGCTAATCATAGTCATTTATTGTAACTTTTTAGATTTAACCATTGTTAGTAGCTTTGTTCCTTGTAGAATTTGGATTATGATAGTATGTAAAAAATTGAAATGGTTGTGGTTGAGTAGATCAGTTATGAGATTCAGTATTTGAAGCAACTTGTAGGTTATTTTGGGTACTTGGGGTAATTGTGAGCATGTGACCTCTGCTATTTTTTTATAGACTACCTTTATTATTATTAAATTTCTACCTATAGTATCGTGAAGCATGATGACCATAGTATAGGATGTCAGAACTTTCTTTAGATGTTGCAACATCATTCGGCGGACCTAGATCCCTATAACATGGCATAACAGACTAGTGTCTGATATGTGAACCTTAGTTAGGCAAAACCTTGACCGAGTATCACTCTTTCATCCATATTTCCCTCACATATGATGGCTTTGGGTATGTTTGTAGAGTTAGGCCTAGTATTATGTCATTTTTGGCTTTTAGTTGATAATTTGGTAGTCGCCCTAGTTCCAAATCATTTTGAAAAGTGATACTTGGTAAATTTTAGCATATTGATGGAAGAGAAGAGAATTTGGGCACCTTTGGTTATGTTTGGAGAGAATTAGGGTAGTATTATTCCAGGACTTGGCCTCCCTCACTTATCGGGCGAGCATCCGGGTAGTAGTAGTCCCGACCTCAGTGCTAAAAAAGATAGAGTCTTCTACTCTTGGATAATCTTTGTTAGGGTTTGTTTGGTATTATAAGAGTTCAGTATGACAATTTCATTCTTTCGGGACCCTTGTATTTTTGTTCTTTGATATTCTAATTAGGCTTATGCAGGCCTGGTTGGGTGTAGTTGGTATAGTTATTCACTTAGCCTTCTTTTGATTGTATGATAGATAGTTCTTTTTATTATTGTCAGCATATTTTGTTTCTATTTTAGGTGTATTCCTCCTTTTCATATTGCTTTTTCCTTTCCTACACAATTGGCCTATGATGACTGTTGAGTACCTATTGTCCTGGTACTTATACTACACTCTGCATCTACTTTTATGATGCAGGTCTAAGCACCAGTTATCACTATTAATTTCTCGAGTTAGCAGTAGCCCTCATCGAAGATTAGGATGAGCATTGACATTTTTTGATCATTCTATCTCCTTTAGCTTAGTGAACCATATTTTGAGATTAGCCAAATCTTTTGTACATTTTGGTCCACTTTTGGGCCTTGTACTCCTTATTTTTGTGAGTAGAAAGCAACTCTTTATTAGTGACTTCCAAATTCTGGGAGGGTTTCTTATATATTTGTATTTATGTATTATTAGTTTTTCATCTTTATTTATCTTTGTTGATGTTATTGGGTTAGACCCTATTGGTTTCCCCCCTACATCCATTACTTATAGTTTCGAGTATTTGGTCGGCTTGCCTATTAGTGAGTTATGATAGGTGCTATCACAAGTTGGTTTTAGAGCCCTCCCTAGGTTCATTGGTCTCACTGGTGCAAAGCTAATGCCTAGTAGAATCCTACAAATCAATGCATAAATGTTTGTGGGGGATAGGTATTTATAACTAGATCCATTCGAGGAGCATCAGGATGCCCCTATCCTTTGCAACTAGAGGGATCACCACCAGCATAACCCCCAACAACTCCATCCATGCGCCCAACCATAATACAACTATTTTACAACTTTTGAAAACCTTAGAGGGCATAAAATAGGCCCCCGCTCTAGTTTTAGATATGACAAAATAGTAGGACCAGCATGCCCCATCGGTCCCTAGGGATCAACCACCCTCGCCACCTGTTCAGCCCAACCATTCACCCTAGAGGGTGCTATGTTACTTCACAAGTAGAAGATGTTGGGGATATTCTAGATATTGTCACCCCTAACATTTGTTGGAGCCACTGAGGAGGATGCCATGGAGTTTTTGACCACCTGCCATGCATAGCGATAGTTTTTAGGCCTTATGGAGTCTAGAGGAGCTGACTTCACTACCCACCTGTTCCGTGGGCCAACCAGGCGTAATGACCCTAAAGGTCATTTTTGGCATTTTTGACAAAATTATAATTTTTCCTTCCCAAGAGTTTCCTTGAGTCATTTATGGTTTAGTATAAAAGTTGAATTTCGAAAACCTTGTAAAAAGTTGGAATTTTCCAAAAGAATGTATTTTTAAAGGCTTAAAGTTTGAAATTTTGAGTTTTGAGGTTAACTTGAGCTTTGAGTACTGTAATGCAATTTCATCAATTACATTAGCTCCAGAATGCCAAATTTTGTCTAGGAGAACTGACGGAATAGAGTTCGAAGTTAAAATAGAGATTTTAGACCTAAAGTTGCATTTTTTGTTGAATTTAAATCATAAGTTTGACTTTGTCAACATTTTAAGTTCGGAATCTCTAATGTGAATTCCAAAGATTCAATTGCGTTCGGAATGTCATCTGTGGTAGGGTTGTATACTTGGTTCATATTTATATGATTCTGGATGAGTTCCGAGGGTTAAAAAATATGTTTTGAAGGGTGTGGGTGCCAGTTGATCACGATCAATGTCCATTCAACGCGGGTCAACATGGTCAACAACCCTATTTCTTTTATTTTTATTCGTAAAATATCTCTTTCTTCCCCATTTTGATTACTCTATCATTTTCCCCATTTTTGAGTTCTAAAACCTTGGAGGTGCAATTTTGAGCAAGATGGATATTCATTTGGGTATGCTTCCCAAACATTAATTCTTTTATTTTTAATATTTAAATTATGATTTTGACTTGAAATTTTAGGTTTCAACACTCCAATTTTTATGGATTTTCAAAAACATGTTTGAAACTTTAAATGATAATTTCTCCCTCAATTTCTACTTATATTTTATGGGATTTTCACCACAAACTCCACTTTTTGTATAGAACCTGATTTTGTGCTCAATTTCTAGATTTATGATATTTGAAAAATAACCTTTTTTACCATTTTACCCCTGAATCAAATTTCTATCAATATGGCTATCAATTGACTCCTTTTGATGCATATATCTCACTCTTGATAGTGGTTTGGTGTTTCAAATCCAATTTTATGGATTCATTCATCTGATTTGCTATTTCGTGGTTCGACCTTCGAGATTGTAGTAATTTGTAGTATCGCATAAGGGGAAAAGACTTGGATTTGAGTTGATTGGGACTTCGATTAAGGCAAGTGAACTTATAACCTTTTGTTAAGTATGATTGAACCATGTATTATCCTATGTATGTGGGTTTGGATGGTTTGTGGAATGAAATGGGGTAAAATTATATTATTATAGGCTTTGATCATGGGATTTCAGATTGGGTAGTTTTAAATGTTGTGAATCCTTGACTTGTGAAATAATTGTGTGATTGTGAATACTTATGAACTTGTGGATTATCCAATTTTCTTTTGATTGAAGCAGAGGAACCCTAACCCTTGTTGAGTTGATTGAACTTAGTATTTTCTTGCAATGTGAAATTTAGGGGTTAGTGAACTATTCTAATAGGTATGATTTGAGTAATGGGAAGGAGGAAATGATGATATGTATGACTTGAATTATGAGATGATGTCCATTGTTGTTGACTTAGACTTGGGTGATAATATTTTGAAATGAGCTTGTGATGCCATTGTTGATAATGTGGGAGTGTTCATGTTGTTTTGATTATTGAACTTTGAATTATATTACATAGAATTGTCTATTGAATCTCTCTATGTGAAATGTTGAGCTAAATACTTATGTTCAGATATTGTTGGAAATTGTGGATCTAATTGCTTGTGAAGTAAGAAATCAAATGATGAATTGTCTTAAGCTATGATGACTAAGGGTAATTGAAAGAATTGAACTATGTTATATTATGATTATTGTGTAATGTGTTAATGACGACTCAAATGTTGAAAGACAATGAAATGATTGAAGAATTGTGAGTAAATGATTCATGTGAACATCTTGAATATTCCTATACTTATAAAAGTGAGGGTTAGATATTGATATGTATTGACTTGTGTTTTGATATAGAGAATCCCTTGTGATACATATACATAAATGTGAAATTATAGATCATGTTGTGCCTATTGTGGAAAATATATTGGAGATATTGTTGTTGAGTTCCACTTGCGGACTAGAGGAATGATTATAGGCTTGGAATCAGACCCATCATCTTACCTTGTATATTTTGATATTGACTTGAATTGATGCTTATGTTTTATTGTGGACTCTTGCATGCACTTCTCATTTTTTGCACCAAATGATTATGTTCTTGATATGCATTCTTGACTGAGTTCCACTGATGAAATATTGATGAGACATTAAAAGAGAAATAGGGATCAGGCCACATGTCCATGGCGGGAAACATTGATAGAGAAATAGGAATTGGGCCACACATCTATGCCAATAAACATTTAAAGAGAAATGGAGATTGCGCCACACGTCCATGGCGGAAAACATTGAAATAGAAATAGGGATTAGGCCACACATCTGTGGTGGGAAAGACAAATATGAGATATTAAAACACTGGGAAGAAGCCTCACGATCTGGGGATGGTACATGGACAAATGTGTCCCGCATGCGTTTTGACTTGATTATATTAGCGGATATGTATCGTAGGACAGTCATGCATCATGATGATTTGACATTGCATCATAATATTTACATTCCATAGAATTCACCCTATTTCATATCATTTTTTTGTTGAAGTTGTTATATGTACCATGTGTGATGGGTTGAATGCTTTGAATCTTGTACATTGTTGGGATTGAAGTATTAAAATATTATGATTTATCATGATAATTTGAACCTTGTACATTGTTGAGATTGAACTATTAAAATATTATGATATATGTTGATAATTTGAATCTTGCACATTGTTGAGATTGAACTATTGAAAGATTGTGATATATGTTGGTAACTTGAGCCTTGTACATTATAGAGATTGGACTATGGGAATACTGTGTTTTGAGATTATAACTTTATATTACTGGCAGACTATTATACTATTTGACTATGGAGATCAGTTGGTTATTCTTAGATAGGATTGTACAGTGTGTATACATTTGTATATTATTATTGTGGTGGAACTTTTGTAAGTGCAGGTGTGTAGTTTGGCAATATGTGGTTAAGTGGATAGGAGTACTTGTGTTCTTCGTTGCTTTACTTCAGGTTAAGTTTCCATTTGTTGAGTACCGTGTTGTTTGGTGCTCACCCCTTGCTACATTTTTGTAGATTGTGAGCCTGGATCCTCTTGATTTGATTTCTCATTGTAGAACCGAGCTTCTAGATTCTTGAGAGGTATTGGATTGTCTCTTTAGCAAACCCTCGAGGATTCTATATTTATGTTATGTTCTAATCAAGAACTAGACATTGAGACTTGTACTTTCTTTTGAGTGTTATTGTCTAGTGGCTTGTACATGTGACACTATTTCTTAGAAGGTTTGTAGACTTGATTACCGTGTGCTTATCCCAGCTTATTAGTGTCACAACCTAAAATGGGCCATGAGTGGCACCCATACTTACCCTCCTAAGTGGGTGAACCATACATACAAATCCCAACCTATATAATTGTTCAAGTTACAAAATGTAATAATATGGAAGCTCAATTTATAAAAGTAAAAAATAATAAAATCCACTAAGTCTATTACACAACGTTATCAAAACCTAAAAGTCATCACATCAAGGACATCTAATCTGAATTACTAAGTCTAAGAGTAGCAACACCAAAATAGATAAATAAATCGTTTATGTCCAAAAAGTAAGGGCATAATGTCATAACTCATAGAATCCAACACGAGCTAGAAGGTTATCTCACCCTGATATTTGATACACCAATGATCAACTAGAGTTGAGGGCAAGTTGAAGTTGATAGAACATTCGCTGCACTACACAAAAGCAATAACAAAGAAAAATACAAGTAGGGGTTTGTACGGACAACATGTACTAAGTAAGTATCATCGGCCGACTTAAAATAGAAACCAATATGCATAAGTAATATCAGGAAATAAACTATAGCACTTAACGGTGACAACCAACATGTAATAAATATAAGTGACAACACATTGGAACAAGTACTTAATCAACCAATAATATCCATAACACACATAAGGACTCAAGCCTCCACACCATGTTTCTGTTGGAAAATGGATTATTTGAGATTGAGTATATCAAATCATTTTAATATGTTTTCCATTAATATTATCATGTCAAACGTGGCACCTAATCTAATATTTATCATCTTAAAACATGAAAGTCGATCCCATAATATCGTGCCGAAATGTGACACTTGATCCCATATATACCGTGTTTGAATATGACACCCTATTCAAATATATCATGTTGGAACATGACACCCGATCCAAATATACCGTGTCAAAACTGATACTCGATCCAATTATATTTAATTCATCATTCTTTATTATTACTTTCCACTTCATTAATAATATTTCATCAAGCCTTCTTTATTGAAGGCATCACTTTGGTAGAGTAATTTCAAGATTATAGATTTCATGGTCTTCGGATTGCAGACTAATCACAACACATATTAATCATCCAAATCACAATAATTACATGCATAGAATTATTTCACAACATCACTCAATAAATATCAATTACTATTAAGAATCTCTCTAACACATAGAATAAATCATAACCTACCTCAAACCAAAGAAATGTAACCAAGATAGCTAATTCACCAATGCTTTCCTTTCTTCAATGCCTCAAAACTTTTCGAATCTATCAAATATATAATTTTCATAAGTAAACGAGTCGCATAGACACCCATTCTGCATATCATGCGATGTTGTACTGTTATGCCAGGACTATTTCTTTAGGTTTTCTTGGTATTCCCCTGGTCTTGTGATAGGGTGCTTATAGTCGTACAACAATGGGGATCATATTTTCTATGTGGGCCAAGTAGTTCATTTCTTTTGGGTGTTTAGCTTAGTTAGCGTATGTTTGTGATGTTTCTAATGAGTCTGTTTCTATTAATTCTGTACTTGTGGTTCAAGAGTTCCTTAATATATTCTTTATAGACCTACCTTAGATGCCCTAACGTCGTTTGGCAGACCTATATGCTTATAGGATGGCATAGCAAACTAGTTTCAAGTAGTGAGCCTTAGTTAGGCAACAACTTTCCACAGCATCACGTTTTTGTCCATATTTCCCCCGCGTCCGATGGATTTGGGTATGTTTATGGACTTACATCCCATATTATGTCATTTCTAGCTTCCAGTTGATAATAGGGTGGTCCCACCAATTCTATATCATTGTGAAAAGTGATCCTTGGTAACCTTTAGTGTATAGATGGAAGAGAAGCGAAGTTATGCACCTTTGGTTAAGTTTGGTGAGCATTCGGGTAGTAGTAGTCTCGACCTCAGGCTCCTATATATATTTGGCGAGCATTCGGGTAGGAGTACTCCAAGCCTTAACCCCCTCTCAACATTTAGCAAGCATCTGGGTAGTAGTAGTCTAGGCTTTAACCCCCTTTATACATTTGGCGAGCATCCGGGTAGTAATAGTCCCGACCTTAGCCTCCCACACTTATCGAGTGAGCATTCAAATAGTAACAGTCCTGGCCTTAGTGCCCAGAAACTAAAGTCTTCTTCCCTCGAATAATCATGGTTATGGTTGGTTTGGTATTACAATTGCTCAATATGACAATTTTATTCTTTATGGGACCCTTATATTCTGGTTCTCTAATGTCCCAGTCAAGCTTATGCAGGTTCGGTTGGATGTAGTTTGCACTGTTATTTGCTTATCTTTTCCTCAATTGTATGATAGCTAGCTTTTTTTTTATTTTTGTTAGCCTATTTTGTCTCTATTTTAGGTATATTCCTCCTTTTCATATTGTTTTTACCTTTCCTTCTCAGTCGACCAATGATGCCTATTGAGTACCTGCGTCCTGGTACTTATACTATACTCTGCATCTACTTTCGTGATGCAGGTCAGAGTACCAGTCATCTTCTTTAATTTCTGAGCTAGCAGTAGCCCTCATTGGAGACTACGGTGAGTATTGCCATTTTTGGATCATTCTGTCTCCTTCAGCTTAGTGGCCTATCTTTTATGTATATTTTGAGACTAGTCAGATCTTTTGTATATTTTGGTCCACTTTTAGGACTTATACTATTTAATATTTTGTATAGAAGCTCTATATTAGTGACTTGTAGGTTCTGGAAGGGTTTATTTTATAATTGTATTTATGTATAGTCAGTTAGTTCTGTCTTTATTTCTCTATGTTGATGCTATTGGGTTAGACCCTATTGGTTTTGTAACGACCCGATAATTTTCAAAAACTCCTTATGGTTGGTCTTGTACGATGTTATACTGGTCATGGTTGAGTTTTGGTAGCCATGGGTTGAGTTTGAGTGGCCGAACGCAAAACGGATCATTTGGTGGCCTAGAGAGGTCGTTTGGATAGTGAAATTTGAGGTAGCATAACATTAGATGCAGGTTGAACCGTGTGGTCTGCTACATGTGAAATTAAATCTCTTTGCGTTAGCTTCACAACGCAACTGGTTTCACTCGATTCAGAGTTTGTATGAGGAAGTTATGGCAAAATTAGTGGGACTACCTAAAATTTGGAAGACATTGAAAATAGGCCTGAAAAATGGCCCAAGGAAATGACCACAGACCGTGTGAGGGTCCAAAGTCCATGTGGGGGTCCGTGAAATGGTCCAGTGAGCTTGGGGTGGCCAGGACCCACCCCACAACCCAAGGCATGGCTCACGCACCACCCCATGGTCTGTGAGACCTCAAACGGCCCGTGTGGGTGTTCGTGGAGTGGGGCAGTGTGTTGTCCGTGTTATGGGGTTGATTTATGGACCAAGTATGGCACCAAGGACCAGTGCACGGTCTGTGTGAAGCCATATGGTCTCTGAAACCCCTCCGTGAAGTGTTCCAGAAAGTCCCCCGAGAGTCCGAGCTGAGAAATTGGCCAAGTAAGGCCACACGACCAGTGGTACGGTCCGTGTGCCATGGTATGGTCCGTGTGGTGCACCATGTGACACTGTGTTCAATTATTATGTCCATTTCATTAATGGTAATTTCATGATTTAATTAATCCCTAGGCCCTTTTTAGGTATTCTAAGGTCCCCTAAACCCCCTTAACCTAACCCAAACCCTTATTATTCCATTCTAAGCCTCCTCTCTACACTTTGAAGAATCCTATATTGCTCTTGATCTCCATTGTTGAAGCTTGAAGAAATTTGGGGAAGACAACCTTGCTCACTTGAATCTTCAATTCCTTTGGCTATTGTAAGGTATGTGGGATTTGATTCAACGATTTTCTTCTATCCTTGAAGACCCAAGAACCCTAACCTTTAATTTTTGAATTTAAGATTTCTTTAAGTTATGGGTTCTTCTTATTTTGAAGTAAATAGTTGATTGGGATTACATGTTGTAGATTTTAGGTGATTTAATCATGTTTTAAGCTTGAATTATGAATGTTCATTCAAACCCTTGAAGAATCAACTTGTATGTCCCTTTTATTATTCAATTATGCATGGGTAAATTGCATTATTCTTTAATTATGGATTTTCTCATGTTTTATGATGAATTACCTTTGAAATTATGAAATTAAGTTTGAATTCCATTACCCATGTTCTTGATCCTCATTCATGGCATATGCATGGATATTGTTATGATGAAATGTTTGATGAAACTCTTGTATTGACTTGATATGTTAAGACTTGTGATCACATAGTCCCTTGCCATGGCTTTTTGAGCATACTTGGGTGCTTGCACTCCCATGACATGTTGTGAATGCTTGATATGATAAGCTATGTAGATGAGCTACTCTTATTGCATTGACATGGAATGATAATGAAATTTTTTGGAAACTCTTGATGGCCTTTGGCCTAAGCATGAACATGACGTTTGACAAATAGTTTGGGTTTTGACTAATGATGCATGATTTGAAAATAATGTAAGTCTCTCGATTTAATATTGCATGTATATATATGTATTCCTGTGGTATGAGACTTAGCACCGAGGGATTGGGTCGTAAATGGGTCATCCCCACGGGCCCACCCTTTTCGTCAAACCATGTGCCACCATGGGATTTCTCCCTATATGGGGTGTCTTGTATTGTATCTCCTTGTTTCAAGGGTGTCTAGGGTACTACTTGGCAAGTAGTCCAGACCCGGGTAGGGGCTCGCTCGGGTCACCCATGTTGTCGGTTGAGGTTACATCCCCGCTATATATTGATCATAGGATTGCATCTCACGCATCATGGCATATCATCTTGTTATATTATTCTCTGGCTACGTGCACTCCTTTCGTACCACTTGTCCCCTTGTCATGTTGCTTGGTCATACTATATTGTCATATGCATTGCATGCCCTCATACTTAGTGCTTAATTATGCTAATCCATATTCTTTGTGTACATGTTCTAACCATGTAGGGACCAGAGATGATACCTACATTCTACCGGACAACGCTTTATTCTTGATTGATGACTTTGCTAGTGGTGAGCACTTTTGTTCAAGGGAAATAGCCACCGTCTATCTACCTATTTTATGTCATGTCATTTACTTACTTATGTTTTGAGGGTGAGCCTCAAACTTGTCAAGTCCCCGCTTATTCATGTAGAGGCTTGTTGGACCATTCTAAACTCTTGTACATTGACTTGTTATGTTAAACATTATGGTTATGTAATACTATGTTTATTTAGCCTTGATTATGAGAATTGTCTTTTATCATACTCATGACATGAATGTTGGGAAATGTGAATGACTATGTGCCTACGTGGAAAGTCCCATAATCCCGGTGTGCCCCCATAGTGAAATCCTATTTACCCGTTCTCTTAGATATTATTGCTATGTGCTATGTGTATACATGCTTGCCCCATTCCCGACAACATTCCCACAGCTTGAGTCCCAAGTCCCAAATCCCTTAGAGCTTATGTATTATGTGTTTAGCTTCTGTGCTTCCAACCGATGATGTGTGTAATGATGCTATGATGATTTGATCGAGGACCTTCGGGTTCTCCTTCGCCATGTCACATCTAGGTCCCCTATCCGGGTCGTGAAAGGTTTCCCCTTACACCCATTACTTAGAGTTCTGGGTTATGAGTCGACTTCCCTACTAGTGAGTTATGATAGGCTCCATCATGGCTAGAGAAATTGGATCGTGGTATAAAGATCTGTAATTAGCTGGTGGAAGTTTCCGGATCTAGTGTTCCTAGTTCATTTCGAAGTAGATCTTTGATCTTTATATATAAGTTTTAGTTTTTTCCTTTAGATGTTACACCACATTTTTAGTTCTAGACACAAGTTAAAATTGTAAAAACATTAGTTTTTTTATTGTTCATAATTTTTAGGTGGCTTTAACATTGAAATTCAATCGAAGCTTTTCGTTCTTCTTTCATATATTCTTATTGTAAGTGTATGATTGTACATAAAATGATTATCATAGATCATCATACTACGAATATGAATAGCTAAACCCAAAACTAGGGTTGTGGGAACCATGAAGAGTTAACAAAGTAAAACTGAATAATTAGTAATCCTTGGGTAGTGTGCATGCATGTATTATTTGTCTCTTAATTTTTATATTGCTTTTTCACGTTGCAAACGTTAGAACTCGCTTTATTCCTATTTGTCGCACCAAGGGGAGTAACGAATGGAAAAATTGATAAATAATAGAGATTTGCAGGTGATTACACTCATCTAGTTAGCCTGAGCAAACCAAGAGCTGACTAAATATGCGGACATGGTAAGGATAAGTAATGCATACACCCGTCGATGGACCAAGTTGCATGGAGACATTCATCTATTTGCCGGACTGAGAACTTTGGTGAACATAACATACTAGTTCTACATGTTATCCACTAGAAAAGATAACTATTATGCAGTTAAACTATGTTATGAATTCATGGAGAACACAATACCCTAGTTGCATGCTTTTATTGATATTTCCACATTAGCATGCAAGTTGATTATAGTATAGGCATTTTATTTACTATTTTTATTTAATTGCAAATACCCCCTTCTTAGAAATAAGTTGGTTAATATCTCGAATTCACATCAATTGAACTACATCTGAACCATATTCCTTGTGGGATCAATCCTAACCTTGGTCAGGTCCTATATTTGGTAGCGTCCACTTATAGTTCTTGCAGGAGGTGTAATTTTGTGCGTATCAAATTTTGACGTTGTTGATGGGGAATATAGTTTAGATATTATCTTTAGTGTTTATTTTTATTTGTGGTCCCTAAATTTATTTTTGTTTTATTATTACTTTTTAATTATTATTATAATTTTTCTTTTATTAATATGATGTTGCCTATTGAAGAATTATTCCTATCACGATCCAAAATCTGGGTGTGATGGCACTCACCTAACCCATCAAGGTTAGTCAGCCCAAAACCTAACAACTTAATAAAAATAGCAAAAATGGAAGATAACATACTAATAAGATAGATAAGCGAAGGAAAACAAAATACAACCATCCCAAGGACTGGTGCCACATGTACAAGCCTCTAAGTATAGAATACTAAAATAAAATACAAGTCATAATGTCTAGTCTTCAAATAGAATAAAACATAATATTTGAATCTCGGAAGGTCTGCTGAAGGAACAAATAACTACCTCTCGATAGATCCAAAGCTCGATCCAAAAAGATAATTAGAAAGCTAGCAAGGTGGACTGGGCTCACAACCTACAAAAATATAGCAATGGGTGAACACCAAACAATATGGTACTCGGTGAAATGGAACTAACCTAAAGTAAAGCAATGGAGAACACACATAACTCCTTCTTTCCCAACCACAATCCGCTGATCTACAACCCTACACTTAGAAAAGTCACAACACAATATATAGAATTTACATAATAGGAATAGACACATCTCATAAAACAGTGCCTCAAGAGTCCAACAGGTAAGGTAAGTCGTCAGAATGATAGCTCGCAGGTTAAAATAAATGTGTCAACATATAATAGAAAATTAGAAGTAGATGATATGACATGAAATGGATGTCATGCAGTGTAATAATCCAATGAAATTCCAAATATCGTGATACATGTCTGTCCTACAATACACAACCGTTGATAACCTCAAACCAAAACCCATAGGGGCCACACATAGACCATGTATCTGCTAGAACAATTTTCCTTGGGAATTTACTTTCATATCTAGTCAGAACCATTTCCCTTCGACTTTTCATTTCTTTTTCACTAGTCAAAACCACTTTCCTTCAGCGTTTCTCTTTCAATGGATCATCAAGCAACACATATAAAGATGGCATAATAATCATGTTCATGGTAATAATATATGCAAGATGTCCATAAGAATCATATATGTATTTATCAACCATCGAAAATTGAATAACTCTCTAGTGCTCAAATACTCATAACATAAGTCCATCCTTTTCACATTATTAACATATACATCAAGTAAATGCACAATTTTTATGTTTTTTGAATTCACAATTACTTCACAAGTTAAGGTGGTATCATATGAATAATACCCAAATTGAAATATTATGATCAAACCTACAACGATGTAATTCTACCCCCCAAAGTATTCAATTCCACGCACATAGGAGAACACAAGGTTCAATCATACTTAACAAAAGGTTAGAAATCCACTGGTCTTAAATAAAGCCTTGTATCTAGTCAAATTCAAAGTTTTCCCCCTTCTACGGTACTCCAATTCACCAAAATATATTCAAATATAATATCACAATCACATAATGAATCTAATGATACTAAAATCAATCAAATCAGAGAAAATGGGTAAAATGGTAAAAAATACTATGCCAGAAAATGTCGCCAGAAACTGAAAATGAATACATGAAAATGTCCCCTAAGTTATAAGGAGCTCAATGGTGAAATCATTTTCTGAAATGGAGTTAAGATGAGTTAGAAATCATTAATTAAAGTTTGAAAATAAAAGTTCGAGAAATCCCCAATTTACACCATTAAAATCCCAAAATTATAAGCAAAAAACATAAATTAATTAATGTAAATCAATGAAATAGGTTAGAAAATAGTTAGTCAATCAAATTTCCTTGAAAATCCTTGAAGTCCCTCTTTAAAACGAAGCTTGGAGTGTTGAAAATGGTAGAAAAGGTTTAAATTACAACTTTGAAACTGTCCCTCAGATGTGCTTTATGCTCTGCAAACACGAAACTTGGTCCACGAACGTGGAAGCATAAGCTGCCTTAACACTCTGCGAACGCGAGGAGGGTTGCGCGAACACGAAGGCCAAGAAGATAGTGCTCTGTGAATACAGAGGTCTACACAGTTTGACCTTCGTAAAGGCGATACAAAAGACACAAATGCGGAGTATTAGTCTCACCTGCATCAAAAGCAATGCACCGGCAATAACACAACCTAGATAAACTAATATTAGTACCCTTGGAATTCTTCCAAAACCCCATGAACACAAACCAAATATGAAACCCTACTAGAAACGATGATCCAAACTCAATGGAACTATCTAAATTCAAATTTGGAACCTCCGTGGTACCAAACCTGAGAAAGTTCATTTAAACTAGTACCGAACTCAAAAACTCAAAATATTCTCAAAAGCTCTAAAAATTACAACGAAATCATTTCTAACATTAGTTTTATCACCCAAAACACCTAGAACTGATGAAATTTCAATACGATCTCCGTAACTCCGAGTGTTGATCAAAGTCAAACCTATTATCCAAAATGAACTAGAAATGCAACTTTGGGTACAAAATCTTTGCTTCAACACCAAATTCAGTTCTGCAAGTTTTCCCAGACCAGATTAGGCATTTTGGGATTGATGGAATTGATGAAATTAAATTCTGACACTTGAAATTCAAAGTGACCTCAAAACTCGAAATTTCCAACTTTAAGCCTTTTAAGACTCTTTCTTTTGCAAAACTCTAACTTTTTACAAGATTTTCAAAATTCCACTTTTAGACTCACCTAAAAATGATCCAAGAAAACTTTTGGGAAGGGAAAAATGGTAATTTAGACAAAAATACCAAAAAAGACCTTTGAGGTCATTGCAATTTCATATTAGGATGATACGACTGGTAGATCAATTTGGGATATCAATGTGTATTTATCAAAAATGTTGGAAGCTTTCAAATCAGATTGATATATATATGTTGAGAAAAGTACACAAGAGTTATGTGAGGAAGCAGATAATATTAATTTTAACAATTCTTGTGTATTTAAATATGATAGTATAAATAAAACTACAATTCATGAATTAGGATGCATTGGACCTCATTCCAATCGTTTTTCTATATTATTTTTAGATGATGATATATTAATCGAACCATCTGAGCATATGGAAGAATGTAAGGAGGAAAAATATGCCTATATTCTTGAATTTGTTGGGCCAAAGTCGAAAAATTATATTCCTCACTTAAAGGCCAAAAAGTACAACATGTGATTTCTATTGTTTGGTTCTTTTATTTTTATACCACAAATTTTTTAGCATAATAGAAAATTGTAAAAGAAAAGGGCACAATTCATAAGTTCAAGGTAGAAGAAAAAGTGAAAGACAACCCAACTAATAGTATAACTTTTTTTTTTTATATATAGTATTTTTGTGCCATTTTTATTTTGCAGATTGTGGGAAAGTCTGACTACCCAAATTTAATGCTAAAGAATAGGTTTTGAGCTTAAGTGTGGGATGCGCATAACTCTTGATGAATATTGAAGAAACATGTGCTAGCTAGACCTTGAATGATCTTAGGGAGTTTTTCTTAGTCTTTTGCTTCATCTATTGTCAAGACCCGGATAGGGGGCCTAGATGTGACATGGCGAAGGAGGACCCGAAGACCCTCGATCAAGCTATCATAGCATCATTACACGCATCATCGGTTCGGAAGCTAAACACATAACACATAAGCTCAAAGGGATTCGGGACTTGGGACTCAAGCTCTGGGGACAATCACGGGAATGGGACAAGCATGCTTACATGTAACACATAACAATAATTCTAAAGACAAGGGGAAATAGGATTCCAGTATGGGGGCACACCAGGATTATGGGACTTTCCAAATAAGCACATAGCCACTCACAATGCCCATCATTCAAAGACAATATCATAACAAGAGTACATGGTCATAACCCAAGTTAAATAGCATCACATTACATAATCAAATATCTAACATACAAGTCAAACGTACAAGAGTATAGATTTGTCCAACAATGCCTCTACATAGATGAGCGGGGCCTCGACAAGTTTGAGGCTCAACCTCAGGACATAGAAAGTAAATACATAAACTAAAGTGGTAGATAGATGGTGGTTATTGCCTTTGAACAAGAGGGCTCACTACTAGCAAGTCTTCAACAAGATATCAAGCGTCGTCCGGAAGAATGTAATAATCACCCTCGGTCCCTACATGGTTAGAAAATTTAGACAAGAATATGAGTTAGCACAGTTAAGCACTAAGTATTCGGGCATGCAATGCATATGACAGGTATAGTATGACCAAGCAACATGTTAAGGAGACAAGTATACGAAAGGAATGGACATAGCCAAAGGGTAGTATAACAATATGTCAAGCCATGATGCATGAAATGCAATCCTATGTTCATATATAGCGGGGATGTAACCTCAATAGACAAGATGAGTGACCTGAATGAGCCACTATCTGGATCCGGTCTACGTGCCAAGTAAAACCCAAGACACCCTTAAACAAGGGATAGCATGACATGAAATCCCTATCTGGGGATTTATATATGGTGGCAGATGGTTTGACAGAATGGGTGGGGCCTTGGAGATACCCCATTTTGTCACCCACTCCCTCGATGCTAAGTCTCATCCCATGAGAATACGTACATACATATATATACATACAACATTTAGAACAAGAGACTAACATTCTTTCAAAATCATACATCATTAGTCATGTAGAAATCATTGTTCAAGAATCATGCTCATGCTTAGGCCATAGGCCAACAAGAGTTTCCAAAACATTTCATGATCATTCCATGTCAATGCAATAGGAGTAGCT
>JBCEWC010000692.1:29818-51181 GCA_038996855.1 Solanum aculeatissimum | reverse complement strand
ATCAAACAACTATGAATACAAAATGGAATCAGTCAAGTCTAATGAATCAAATAGATTTAAATATTTCTGTTGAATCGAATGATTCCAGAAATTTGTTCAAATCAATTTCGTCTGTTGCAACATGTGTAACATTTGTTGAATCATCGACGACTTCAATTGGACCTTCATTTTTCTTTTCTAAAATCTTTGATAATAACTTTTGAATCTTCAACCAATACAAGTGAGTCCTCTACTTTGATATTTTTTGGAGCTTCAAGCATATTTATTTTATCCATTTCTTAGAATATAAAAATTATTTAAATTTTTTTCGTATAAACTTAATTGAATTGGGGTATGTTAATACATTATGTCATTTTTTAGGTTTCTAGGTACTCTAAAGATGACTTAGTTATTCAACATTTTCAAAAAGTTTAATATTTTCAAAAAGTCTAACTTGGTAAATAAATTAGGGGTAGAATAGATAAAAAAAATTTGTCTTATCTTGAATTCTCAAACTTGACAAGTAAAAATGAAAACCAAATTAGAGATTTTTTTACATCTAATTGTGAACGGAGGGAGTAATAGATTCCTTCAGGAAAAAAAAGAGATAATTTTGAATCATAAATTAAGCTAATTAATGCTAATAAACCTACTTCCCATAAAAAGAACTCATTGGATTCCTTCAGAAAACAAAGTCAAATTTTGAATTCAATTTCATACGCTCAATATGTCAATCTTCACGTATCAAGTATATGTTTTAAAATATATGTATCAAATGATCTTTTATATTTTCAATCGTATCAAATATTTTTGGAGTATAATTTAAATTTTTCAATTTGAATAAGAATCAAACTTAATACAAGAAAATTAGAAGTATAAAGTTGAGCTTGATATAAGAAAATCTGAAAATTTGCAACTTGATACAATGAAACTTAATTCAAAAAAAATTTGATAAGAAGAATCAAACTTGATACAATAAAATTAGAAGTATAAAGTAGAACTTGATACAAGAAAATCTGAAAATTTGCAACTTGATATAATGAATCAAACTTGATACAAGGAAATTAGAAGTATAATGAACTTGATACAAGCAAATCTGAAAGTTTGCAACTTGATACAATGAAACTTGATTAAAAAAAATTGAAATGATGAATCAAACTTGATACAAAAAAATTAGAAGTATAAAGTTGAATGTGTAAAAATAAAATTCGAAAGTTTGCAACTTGCAACTTGATACAGAAAATTAGAAAGGAAATTGATACAGAAAATTTTGCAATTTGCAACTTCCTCAACTTGATCTGAAATACAACAAAATTCAAAAGTTTGCAACTTGCAACTTAATACCGAAAATTAGAAAGGAAATTGATACAGAAAATTTACAACTTGCAACTTTCTCAACTTGATCTGAAAGTTTGCATCTTGCAACTTGCAATAAAATTCGAAAGAAAATTAGAAGTATAAAGTTGAACTTGATACAAAAAATTTAAAAATTTGCAACTTGATTTTGGATCTATTTTCACTAAATTCTACCTTTGCCGAATTAACATCATGCCTCGGAGGTATCGGAGAACTTGAGGAAAACCTACACTAAAAGATGAATTAGAATTCATACGTAACACATAGAAACAACAAAATTGAAGAAGATGATGAATAAAGGAAGTGTGTGAGCCGCCTGATATGTGAAAATTTTCATATTGAGCGTATGAAATTGAATTCAAAATTTGAATTTATTTTTCTGACGGAATTCAATGAGTTTTTTTTAATGAGAAATAGGTTTGTTGACATTAATTAGCTTTCAAAATTTATCTATCCTTTTCATGAAGAAATCTGTTATTTTTTATGGGAAATAGGTTGATTGCATTAAATAGCTTAATTTATGGAAGAGAGAGTAACTACCATTAATATGTATCAACAACTGATTGCAACGTATCTCGAAGTGACTCTTTTTAAGGAATTTTTGGTAAATTTTAAAAGTGCAGGGACAATTTGAAATTTACTCCTTACACAATGCGATTTGTGAAAGTTATAAATAAAAAAAATGAGTCTGAACATGAAAAATGAAATTGAAAGTTATTGGGATTTAATTTTGATATAATACAAAATACGGAAAAGGGCCAAAATTACCCGGTATTATTCAACAAGGAACTCTTTTATCCTTCATTAGAAATTGAGGGTTTCAAATTATACATATAGAGGAAAGGTTCATATATATTATACTTTTTATGAGCTGCAATCTTAAATTAAAAAAAAAATTATTAATGAATTCTTATGAATATACTTTTTTCTTCTTCTTTTTCTCTTCTAAGATTTTTCATGATTCAAAGGTCTTCAGTAGCACATTTCTCGAACACAGAATGATTTAAACCTTCTTGAGATGTTTGCGATCTCTATAAAATTCAAATAACACTTTGAATATATATTGCTATCATAAAGTATAATTATAAAACATATTTAAAGTAGAGGACTAAATATAAATTTGTTTTCTAAATAGCACAGTTGTGAATAAAACCAAAGGTTTATAAATGCCACAACTGAATAAGTAAAGCAAACATTTTACTTTTGGCTTCACTCTCTAAAAAGTCAAAAATGCAAATGTGAAACGTAACGCTCTAATATATATGGATGGCCACGTTGCCCAAAAAAACTTGTAAAAAATACAAACAATTCTATATATATACTCCTTTTTTTTTGTACTTCAATTATATAAAAGAGTTGTTACATGCTAAGCCATTGTTATTATTAGAGAGTTCAATTTTATTTCCTGGTAAAGTTCTCTCTCTCTCTCTTTCTGTTATGAATTAATGTTTTGAATTGGTGAAATGTGTGTGTGTATATATATATATCTATGTTTATGTACATTTTTTCTCTAAAAATTTACCGAAATTAATCTTGTTTATATGTTCTTTTTTGTTTGAAAAGAAGAGGTTGAAGTTGATTATTCAGAAAGCCACGTTTTTCCGTTGAAGAAAATTGGGATTAGGAAGAAAGACAAATCAATCCAAGGTACATCATTTGTGTTACTTGAAATTTTTGAAGTGTATATATATATCTATGTTTATATATATTTTTTTCCTCTCAAAATTTGCTAAAATTAATCTTGTTTATATGTTCCTTTCTTGTTTGATAGCTTTGTTTGAAAAGAAAAGACTGAAGTTGATTATTCAAAAGTCACTTTTTTTTTCGTTTGAAGAAAATTGGAATCAGGAAGAAAGACAAATATATCTGAGGTACATCATTTTTGTGTTACTTGAATATTTTGAATTATATATATCTATGTTTATATTTTTTTTCCCTCTCAAAATTTGCTGAAATTATTCTTGTTTATATATTCTTTTCTGTTTGATAGCTTTATTTTAAAAAGAAGAGATTGAAGTTGATTACTCAGAAGGCCATTTGCTTTGTTGAACAAACTTGGAATCAGGAAGAAAGACGACATTCTGAGGTAATAACTATTTGTCAAGTGACCGTCTAATTTATCAGACGGTGGTGATTTTGGTGTTACTTGAAATTTGCAGCTTTTGAAGTTGGTGAATTCTCTGTTTATATACATTTTTCCTATCAAAATTTTCTTAAATTAATCTTGTTTATAAGTTTCTTTCTGTTCAATAGTTTTGTTTAAAAAAGAAGAGATTGGAGTCAATTCCTCATAAAGTCCCTTTCTTTGTTTAAAAAATGAAAGCAGGAAGAAGGACATCTTTTTGAGATAATAATTATTAGTTGAGTAACCATATGAGAAATCAATCCGAAGAGATTGAGTTTCTGGTACATGATTTTGGTGTCAATTACTTGAAATTTGCAGCATTTGAAGGCGATGAACTCTATGTTTAGATACATTATTTTATTCTTTTAAAACTTTTTAGTCCGTGTGATCAAATCTAGACCCTTCGTTTTTTAGTTTTTTTAAAAGTTAGCTTTTGCAGAAAAAAAGGTATAGAAAATAGCAAATGAGAGTTAATTTTATTTGTCCTTATTATCTAACTGACGTTATTATCGAGGAGCTAGTGTGGTGAGATAGTTTGGATCTATTAATTCCTAACAAGTCATCTCGGGTTCTAGTACACTGGGAATGGAGAGTCCTCTTTGTCAAGCACAAATCTGATATATATCATAAATCAAAGAAAACATAGGTTCTCTTTCTTTACTCATTTGATTTTTATTTCTACCCCTCTGATAAAAATGACTCGCCTATCATTTATCGAGATAAAAATAAATATCTGAAATTTACAGGTCTACAATCTTGTTCGATATAATGTAAGTTTGATCATTTGTTTGGTAAGCTATACTACTTTTAGTGATTCAACATCCTTGTTGAGATTTGTCCAACCACCATACCAAGGGTGGGTTTGGATCTGATACCATATTGCGTTGAGAGTTAATTATGATTTTGTTGAATATATCTCTATTTGGGAAAATGATAAAAACTTGCCTTTATATATGCCTATATCAACATTCATCCTTAGAAGTAGACTTTTAAAACTGAATTAAGTTTGTTTGCACTAAATGCAAATCGATTTCCCTAATAGCTGGTAATTTGGCTTGGCGTTAACATCAAAGTTAACTTCTTATATCAAGGCGTTGATACCGAAGATTCATTTAACAATGGTAAATAACTTATAAATTCTAATGGCAGTAATGAATTTTTTCACACCACCTTTACTTAGAATAGCTTATGAATTTCCCCGAATTGTATTTGAGTTTATTAGTATCTAAGACTTCTATATAACTCATATTGGCTACTTTGAAGGTTAAGATCCAATTTGGATGGGCTTTTGTTTTCTGTCTTGTAAGTTTTGTTATTTTGGCTTGAAAGTAAGTGCTTAACAATATTTTTTTAAATTTTATTCAAACACTACACAACTATTTTAAACCTATTTTGACTTAAAAACACCCAAATTAAGCCAAATAGGCTCTAAATTTATTCGATGTGATATATAAAGACTAAATCAATAAACATCGACTGAAAAGCACAAAAAGACCTAAATGTTTAACAATTGAAATAGACAAAATACATATGTCGAGGCCTTTACTTGGACTCAACTGATAACTAAACTCTTCAACTTTGAGAATGCACATCTAGACACGTCAACTCGTCTTCACCGTGATCAATGGAACACTTCAACTTACAAAATTTATGTGCCACACCAATGTCAGATGAGACATAGTAGGAATGAGTTGATGTGTCTAGATGTGTATTCTCAAAATTTGCAGTGTTTAATTATCAATCGAGGCCAAGTTAAAGTGTATTTCTATGTGTTATGCCACTGAAATATGGTGAGATGTTTGAAATGTAAAGTTCTTTGTGTTGCAGTTTAAATGCTTTCTATCTTGAGTGATCATTGCTAGATAAATGACTTTGTTATTTAAACTCGAATCTTGTTGTCTTTATTAATGTTAGATGAAGTAGGCATGGTTCATCGAAGAAGGTTGTTAACACTAATACATTGTTTAATTCATTTGATTGACATGAAAAATTCTTATGAGAGTTCTCTAAAAGGCCTCTTACCATTAAGAGTATTCAACACTTTATAAATATTTCATCCATCCGCTTTTACTCATCCATTTTAGACTTTGCACGTACCTTAAGAAACAATGACTAATATGAGTATTGTATCATAATACCCATACTAATTGATGTATAGTCTTAGATCTTGGAAAATGATTTAAAAAATAAATAATTAATATTGAAGGTTAAATGAAAAAAAATAGTTATCTTTTTTGATATGTTAAAAGTGACAAGTAAAAATGAACATAGGGAATAACTTTTTTTCTACTTTCCATGTGGGACTTTATTAAAAAACACCTAATATAAATTTCATAAACTTAGTGAGTATAAACGTTAATTTTGGATTTAGTGTTGGGCTCAGTCCGCCTGATGAAACTCTAAACATGATGTGATATTGTCAAGCTTGCAACATTTTTCCCGGAAGGCCTCACACCACCTTATACATAGATTATTTTCCTTACCAACTTTCAATATGAGAATTTTGTTCATATCCAACAAGAATTTTTTTCCATGTATTGCTTGTTACTTAATACTCTAACCATACCATTTATTGTTAAACTGTTATTTACTAATGATATACTAAATCATGCTTTTCTAATATTCTCAGTGGTAATTAGAAGTAATCAGAATGGCAACTGATAACAACTTACTTGCTCCTTCCACCCTGTTGCTCGAGGACCAGAACGAGGTAGCTCAGCCGCAACACGTGCCAGAGCCACAGGGCAGGTTGCAGAAATTGAAACAGCTTGTGGACAGCTCCGTGAGTGAAACACCATTTCATCCTGGTAATAAAATGAGCTTTGGTCAAAGAGATCCACAAGGATTGCTTGGTTCATTCGGAATCCAACTTGAAAAGAATCCAAAATTGTCTTTATTGCCGAATCACCAAATCATAAAGAACAAGGAAGCTAGCACTGTCATGGTAAAACATGAATCGACTTTGATCCAAAATTCCGTGAGGAATGAGAAACTGAAACAAATCCAAGAATCATTGGCACCTACATTTTCCCTGATGAAATTAGCATATCAGCAAGGGATGCTCAATTCATGCAGAGCACGCTTTCAGGAGAACGCAAAACCATTGGAGGACTCAAACAAGGAGACGAGTATGTATCGTCCTGAAACAAGTGTGCACCAGTCACCACCTCTGATTTCGGAAGAGCGTTTGAGGAAGGGGAAACATAAGCTAATCGAAGAGTCATCTCCACCCACTTTTCCTCGGATGAATGTAGCATCTCAGTCTCCAGGTGCATCGTTGATGAATAAATCGGGTCCATCAAGAGCTTCTCAGTTGCATTTGTTGTGGCTGTTACGGCAACAAATACAACTATCGAAGACTAATGAGAAACGTCTAGCATTGTTGCCTGATGTAAGATCAATCTTTACACCAAAAATGTGCGCTCAACGTTTGAAGCAATACATGTATCGTCAGCAGCAAAGACCAAGAGTAAGATATTCTAAGTAAAAGAAATACTATCAGTTTTTAAATATATAAGTTGCATTTTTGATAATTCATACATACAGGATAACAATATCGAGTTTTGGAGGACTTTAGTTGCAGAATTCTTTGCTCCTAATGCCAAGAAAAGATTGTGCCTCTCATCAAATAAACATAGACAACAAATAAGTGGTATTTTCCCTCAGGTGAGTCGCTTAATCTTCTCATCAATTTTCCATAGGATTATTTCATCCTCTGTGAGAAACTCTTCTTGAAAATGGAAGTGAATATTTTTGCCAAAATGTTTTCCCTTTAACTATGCTTTTTGAAGTGATCGAATTCAAAAATTTCAGTTAAACGTATTTGACGTTTAGTTTTTTTCATTAGTTGGAAAAATTTGGTTCTATAAGATTGATCATCTTGTTACAACAGTTGTTCAACTTGCCTTTCCAAAACCGGAAATGGATAAATATCTTTTACACCGAGATTTGTGATCTCAACATACAACATCATTTTGATAAATTTTATTTTCTGCCTATCTGAATAACACTCTGCAATGCTTGTTTTCCTTTCGGACTTTAATTCAAATTAAGTGCAGGAGGCATGGTGTTGTGAGATCTGCAAATTGAGGCCTACTGTTGGTTTTGGTATGTCCTTGATGTCACATTTTTTTGGTAAATAATTGTATTAATGTGGGAATACTCCTGCATACAAGCTGTATACTAAGAATTAAAGAACCTATACACTGATATAGTTCTCTACAAACGACACCCAATCTTCTATACAGGTCCTCTATTACTGGTAGAATATGTTATATTTATACATTTGTTGAACTTCTTTTATTTGGAGGTTTATACATTATGTTATAGTAGTAAACAGTGAGAACAAATGAGAGCCTTGGAGTTGTGGAATTAAGTCACTCATGCTTACGTTGAGGTAGGTTGTCTACATCGCCCCCCTTAATGATCTATACTATTCTATAAACTAATCTATAATATTCCAAAAAATCATTTTTATTGGATAGTGAGAACTGTCACAAAGAATATAGAAATATTATATAGAAAGGTGAAAAGGTGATTACTTTGAAAATTTGCTGCTTAATTTCTGAAGTACTGATTTGTCACTTTGTGAATTTTAGAGATGAGTGCAGAAGTTTTACCTAGGCTATACAAAATTAAGTACGAGACGGGTATGTTGGATGAGCTTTTTTACATGGATATACCTGAAGAACGTTATACACCATCTGGTCACATTGTTTTGAACTACACAAAAGTAACAGAACAAAGTGTGTATGAGGCAGCACGAGTGGTCCGTGAAGGCCGGCTGAAAATTGTGTTCTCTTCAGATCTAAAGGTTAAATGCTGTGAAGTTAATTCTTAGGTCCTCTTTTTTTTTACAATTCACAAAATTTCCCAAAATGGTTGATGAATGAACATCCCTTTATGCCTTTAATGTGATAGATTTGCATCTGGGAATTCTGTTGTTCTTTTCACGAGGTTTATATTGATCGACAATCAGTTACTCCCCAGGTATGTAAACATTACACCAGCTTTCCTTTGTATCATCTTGTCATTTTGACTGCTCTCTAACCTTAATCTTAATGTCTTATCACCCTGAATGATTGATTATTAGAGGGAAGGTTTTTTAAATAGGCGTTTGGACACAGATTTGGTTGAAACTTGGAAAAAAGAGTTCTGAAGTTGAAGCTGAAAAATGGTACTTGTAAGTTGAAAGTGGCGTTTGGATATGAATTTCACTTAAAAAGAAATCGATATTTTGTGAGTGATAAATGATTTTTCACTTGAAAAAACTGATTCACACAACTTTTAAAAAAGCGTCTTCAAAAACTAACCAAAAAGTCAGTCCAAACAATGTTTTGGAGAAAAGGAAAAAACCTCTCTGTCCAAATGGTTCCTAAATCTCTTATAGGGAAAAGATGTTCTTTTAATTCTAACTAGTCGTAAATACTTGATATTTTTCCTCCTCGATGGCATATCCAGGGTTTTTACTGAGGAGTTTAAAATTTAAAGAGGTAAATACACGGAGAAATCAGGGGGATTCAACATCTACCATGTATACATAAAATATAATTTTGACCTTATGTAGTATAATTTTTTGAAGAAAGGGTACTCCTTTATGGTACCCTGGCTCCGCCCTTGCTTGCTTATTATTTTTTTTTATGTGTGTGTGAGTTTGAAAAGAAGCACAGATTTGTCATTGAGGTGTAAAATATTGTTTATCCAGGTTCATCAACTCAAGGAAGCAATCCAGAAATACCAAGTTTTTGCTGAGAGTAGTTCAGGAATTTCCTCGGAAGAATTTCAAAGAAACACCAATGAGTAAGTTGTTTATCCAACTGTTTTACATTCACATCGACTAGTACAGTTCATGACATGCTAATTCCATCTCGAATATGTATCTGTTTAATGGCAATAATTTTCTCATCTCCTGTATGATTAACGATGTGACTATAGAAGCCTAATTTATACTCTAAAGTGGAAGAATTTTTGTACTAGAGCAAGTCGATAACATCATTTTTGAGAACTTGTGTGTGTGGAAGTGAGGATGTAACATCATTCCAAACATTTCTTACATTGTTTTTGCCATCTGAGCGGGCCTATAGAAGAGTCTAGGAATGAAGAACAAATTGCTTACATTCTAAAATTTGTTTTGCCAAGAAGACAAGCACCCCATAAATAAATGGCCAAAACATGGACACTTACTTTGATGACATCATTCATAAACTGGTCCTGTATGAATATTTAGCATTTCCCTTGTAATATTTCATATTATATAAGGTTATTGTCCTTCTCATACATGAATTGTTGCAGGTTTGCCTCATCAATATGTGAATTAGCAAGAAATTTGGGCAAAACATTGGTCAATGGCTATCCCAAGCGCTATGTTCGATCCCTACAGGTATTTAGCTTTATTTGATTATTTCAGTCTAATCATCCTATCAGTGAATTTTGCATCAAGATTGACACTTGCACTTGACATTCTTTTCTTTCTTTGCTTTTCTACCGTTCTACGACTATTGTGTTTGTCTTTGTCATTTTGAGGGACTGCACTCATTTAATTTGAGCATATTTGTTATCAAAGCATGAGTAAGAGATACATTAGACATCCTATATTTCTTCGAAATCCTCGACAGTTTTGAATTGAAAAATTACACTTCTTGATGAATTATAGATATCAGAAATAATCAGCAACATGAAAGATCTAATGGACTACAGCATGAGATACGGGGTCGGACCTGCAGGTAAACTCAACCATATTGTTTCAAGGCATTCTTTGCTTACTTTGTTTCCTCATTCTGCATCATGAAAATCATATTTATCCATTTCTCCCTTAAAAAAAGTCACGATAACTAAATGTTTTGTTGTTGATATCTTTCATTAATTCTATGTGACACCATATGGTTTGTTTGATATTCCTAAAGTTATATATCAAAAGAAAAAGGTTATAAATGTGCCACCCCACCCCTTATCTTTCTGCAACCTATGGCGGAGCCAGTATTTTCATTAAGTAGATTTAAAATATGAGGAAGTAAGCACACAAAGAAGTCAAAGGGGGTTCAACATTTACTATCTATACATAAAAAATAATAATTTTAACCATGTATATTAGCATAATTTTCAGCCAAAATGGAAGCAAGTCTTGATCTTAATAGACTATTGTTGTGTGTTTAGTGAATAGCAAATTTCTGCATAAAGACAAGACCAACCTTTAAATATTTTACTGAAGAGTGCAAAAAAATTATGTCTTTGACATCGGACAACATCCTGTTGGTTTTCATACCATGTTATGATGGAAAACGTAATGAACTCAAGCTTGAATATTTTATTTTAGAAGATTAAAATGCAAACTATTGAGAGATGATTGCAACTTACTCTTTCTTATTTTTTCAGAGGCAATGGCCAGGATTCATCGTGAATTAGCTGCGTCACGTGTGGCACATAGTTCAGTTTCAATGACAGGACCTCAACAACGTATAGATGATGTGATAAGTCAGAGCTCTTCAATAATAAGTTTCGTGCATTATCCATCTAGTGATGAAGGCAAATGTAGTTCCCGTCATACATCGCCAACTTCCTCCACTGCTTCCTCCAAGAGGTCAGCAGTTCCCCTAGAAGACCCCACCCAACTGAATAGAAAGAAACAAATGATATACTCAGGGGAGGCAATAGGGCAGAGCGGGGTGGGTACATGGTGGGTTTAGAGCTGTGCGGGAGGGGGGTATCAGAAAATAGTTAAATCTTTATGTGATGCGGGTCTATAAGGAACGAGACAGGGCGGGACGAGTTGAAAATGGAAAAACTTATTATGTAGAGTGGGGCGGGGCAATCTAAAAAATTTGGGAGTTGAACTTAACCCGCCTACTTGTGCCGTCCCTACTTGTACCTGTATCAATATTCATCCTTAGAAGTAAACTTTGAAGTAACGATTACCAAACTCAAATCTAGATTTCCCAAATGGGTAATTTGACTTGGTGTTAACATCAAAGTTAACTTCATATATCAAGGTGTTGATACCGAAGCTTCATTTAACACCATCTTTTACTTAGAATAGCTTATAAAATTTCTCCAATTATATTTGAGTTTATTAGTATCTAAGATTTCTATATAACTCATATTGGCTACTTTGAAGGATAAAATCCTGTTTGGATGAGCTTTTGGTTTTTGTCTTGTAAAGTAATGTTATTTTGGCTTTAAAATAAATGGTTAACAACTGTTTAAAATCTATTTTGACTTAAAAATACCTAAAATAAGTCAATACAAACAAACTCTAAATGTATTGGATGTGATACATAAAGACCAAATAATGAATTGATCAATAAATATCGTCTAAAAAGAGAACAAAGAGACTTAAAATGTTTAACAGTTCAAATAGACAAAATACATATGTAGAGGCCTTTACTTGGACTCAACTGATAACTGAACATTTTAACTTTGAGAACGCACATCTTGATACATCAAATCATCTTCATTGTTTCAATTGAACATTCAACTTTCAAAATGATCATCAACAAAATTTATGTGTCACACCAGCGTCAGATGAAACATAGTAGGAATGAGTTGAAGTGTCTAGATGTGCATTTTTAAAGTTGTCGGTCGAGTCCAAGTTAAGAAGTCTATCTATGTGTTATACCATTGAAATATGGTGAAAGATGTTTGGAATGTAAACTTGTTTGTGTTGTAGTTTAGATGCTTTCTATCTTGAGAGATCATTGCTAGATAAATGACTTTGTTATTTACGCTTGAATCGAGATTGTCTTTATTAATGTTAGATGGAGTAGGCATGGTTCATTGAAGAAGGTTGTTAACACTAGTACATTGCTTAATTCATTTGACTAACAAGAAAAATTCTTATGATGGTTCTCAAAAAGGCCTCTCTCCATTACGAGTATTCAACACGTTATAAATACTTCATCCATCCACTTTTACTTGTCCATTTTAGAATTTGCACGTTTCTTAAGAAACAATGATTAATATGAGCATTGTAAGGGAAGGGCTTCTCCGTCTGGCCCTTTTTACCCTCCTGGGAGAGAAGCGCAGCCACACATTCCCGAGCCAGAGCCCTAGCCCGAGGTTGCGCCCATTCCGCGCACCGTTCTGGTTTCGGAATTAGAATGTCCTCTCCTTCCTGGTATCCAAAGGAGCGCGGAGCTTCAACACAGGCTCTCCTTCTATTTTATCGGGAGGAATGAGCCCAGGCACCTGGCAATCCTGGAGAAGCAGTGCCTCTTGGAAAAGAGGGTCGAGGCCGGATTGGTGCGGGAGTACCATAATACCCATATTAATTGATGTATAGTATTAAGTCTTGAAAAATGACTCGTACAATAAGTAATTAATGTTGAGGATAAAAGAAGAAAAAATAATTGTCTTTTTTGATATGTTAGGGACTTTGTTCAAAAACATCCAATATAAGTTTCATATGGAGCTTAAGTTTAGCTAATACTAAAATCGATGAGTATAAACATTAATTTCAGAGTACATAGTGTTGGGCTAAATCCGCCTAATGAAACTCTTAACATGGTGTGATACTGCCAAGCTTGCAATATTTTTCCCGGAAGGTCTCACACCACCTTATACATAGATTATTTTCCTTATCAACTTTCAATATGAGATTTTTGTTCATATTCAACAAGAATTTTTTTCCATGTATTGCTTGTTACTTAATACTCTAATCATATAATTTATTGTTAAGCTATTATTTGCCAATGATTAAATCCTGCTTTTGTAATATCCTCAGTGGTAATTGGAAGGAATCAAAATGGCAACTGATAACAACTTAATTGCTCCTTCCGCCCCATTGCTCGAGGACCAGAATGTGGTAGCTCAGTCGTGGCACGTGTCAAAGCCGCAGGGCAGGTTGCAAAATTCTTTTCTCCTAATGCCATGAAAAGATTGTTCCTCTCATCGAATAAACGTAGACAACAAATAAGTGGTATTTTCCCTCAGGTGTGTAGCTTAATCTTCTCGTCGATTTTCCATAGAATTATTTCGTCCTCTATGAGAAATCCTTGAAAATGGAAGTAAATATTTTTGCCAACATATTTTCCCTTAAGTATGCTTTTTGATGTGATGGAATTCAAAATTTTCAGTTTAACACAGGCTCAGTGGGAGCAGGAAGAACAGAATTCTCCCCTGAGTTTGCCATTTGTTTCTTTCTTTTAGGTTCGATGGGGTCTGCTTGGTGAACTACTGGCCTTTTGGACAAAGCAGTAGAGAAGTTGACGATGTAGCATGAGGGGAACTACATTTCAAACTTGTTGTGCCTTCATCAGTGAATGATACTCGTAGAAACAGCCAGCAATTCACTGAACAATTGCCTTATTTGAACGGAAAAATTGATCCTATCGATGACATTCAATTCGACTGAAAACTTCATGGTGCTTTTTGATCAGTAACAGTTGCACGTCAAGAAACTTTAGTAATGTAAGTTTTCCTTTCTTTCTATCACTTTACTAGTTTTATATGAAATGAGATCTGCAAATTGAGGCCTACTGCTTGTTTTGGTATGTCCTTGACGTCACATTTTTTTTATAAATAACTGTAAATGCGGGAATACTTCCGTGTACAAACTGTATACAAAGAATTAAAGAACCTATACACTGATATAGTTCTCTAGAAATGACACCCAATATTCTACACAGGTCTGCTATGTCACTTAATTACTTTTAGAATATACTATACTTAAGGCGGCAAAAAGAAGTTTTGTTGAATTTTTTTGATTCGGTAGTTTATGCATTATGCCATAGTAGTAAATAGTGAGAAAAAATGAGAGCCTTGGAGCAATGGTGAAGTTGTCTACATGTGACCTATATGTCATCGGTTTGAGTGGTGGAGTTGAGTCACTCATGCTTGCTTTGAGGTACGCTGCCTACATCACACCCCCTTATGCAAATTTTTCTTGCATCAGGGCTTCCCTTTTATTAGGTAGTGAGAACTGTCACAAATTATATAGACATACTATATCGAAAGGTCAAAAAGTGACTACTTAAAAAATTTTGCTGCTTATTTTCTGAATTACATTGCCAACTTCCTATACAGCTTTGTCCAAAAGGCCAGCAGTTCACCAAGCAGACCTCATTGAACCTTAAAGAAAGAAAGAAATGACAAACTCAGGGGAGAATTTTGTTCCTCCTTCTCCCACCAAGCCCGTGTTGAATCAGCCAGTCTCCATAACTCTTCCTTCGTCCATTTATTTCTAGGAATTTTGTTGTTCTTTTCACGAGGTTTATATTGATCCACGATCAGTTACTCCCCAAGTATATAAACATTATACCAGCTTTTCTCTGTAACAACTTGTCATAAATTATACATAAAGTATAATTTTGACCTAATATAATGCAATTTTTTGAAGAAGCAGTTCAGATGAACTCCTTTATGGTACCCTGGCTCCGTCCCTGCTTGCCCTTATCATGTTTTTGTTCCTTTTCGTGTGTGTGAAAGTTTGAAAAGAAGCACATACTTGTCATTGAGGTGTAAAACATTATTTATCCAGGTTCATCAACTCAAGGAAGCAATCTAGAAGTACCAAGTTTTTGCTGAGAGTAGTTCAAGAATTTCTGCTGAAGAATTTCAAAGGAACTCCAACGAGTAAGTTGTTTATCCAATTGTTTTACATTCACATCGACTAGTACAGTTCATGACATGCTAATTCCATCTCGAATATGTATCTGCTTAATGGCCAATAATATTCTCATCTCCTGTACTATTTACGATTTGATGGTAGAAGCTTAACTTTTACTCTAAAGTGGAAGACTTTGTACTAGAGCAAGTCAATAATGTCATTTTTGAGAACTCTAGTGTGTGTAGAAGTGAGGATGTAACATCATTCCAAATATTTTCCAACATTGTTTTTGCCATCCGAACCTATGGAAGAGATTAGGAATAAAGAACAAATTGCTTACATTCTAAAATTTGCTTCGCGAAGAAGACAAGCACCCCTATAATAAAAGCCAAAAAGAGCAAAACTTGGAGATTTACTTTGATGACATTATTCATAAAATGGTCGTGAATGAATATTTAACATTTCCCCTGTAGTATTTCATATTATATGAGGTTATTGTTCTTCTCATTTTAGTTGAAACTACGTTATGCTATTTTTGACCTTCATGAATTGTTGCTGGTTTGCCTCATCAATACGTAAATCAGCAAGAAGTTTAGACAAAGCATTGATCAATGGCTATCCCAAGTGCTATGTCTGAAGCCTCCAGGTATTTAACTTCATTTGATTATTTCAGTTTAATCATTCTGTCAGTGGATTACATGCACGTTAGAATGCCTTGTGTAATCTACTTCAAGTTATTAATAAAACAAAAGGCGACAAGGATCAATGAAAGTTGTTAAGGACAACCAGAACCAAAGCTTTGAAAAAAGTTGTAAGCACAACCAGTTATAGCTATTACAACAATGAAAGAAGAAAAGATCTCCATTTCATACAAAACAAACTAGTAAAAATTATCGAAAGAAAGGAAAACTTACATTACTAAATCTTCTTAACATTCAACTGCTACTGATCAAACAACACCATGAAGTTTTCAGTCGAACTGAATGTCATCGATAGGATCATTTTTTCCGTTCAAATAAGGCAATTGTTCAGTGAATTGATGGTTGTTCCTATGACCGTCATTCACCATCAATGTCCCAGTTAAAGAAGATCCAATATGTATGCCAGAGAAAAGACTTGCCCCATTCAAGTTCTCCAACTGCTCCATGTAATAGCTTCTGTCAACCGTATCAAATTCATAGTAGTACATACCATTGTTCTCATTCTGGTTCAGAACTAACTTAGTATCAACCGAAGTATCAGCTTCAACAACGGTTAATTTTTGGGAAGTGACAAGATCAGCAATTCACTGAACAATTGCCTTATTTGAACGGAAAGATTGATCCTATCGATGACAATCAGTTTGATTGAAACTTCATGGTGCTTTTTGATCAGTTGCAGTTGCATGTTAAGAAACTTTAGTAATGTAAGTTTTCCTTTCTGTCTATAACTTTACTAGTTTGTTTTGTATGAAATGAACATCTTTTCTAATTCAAGATGAACTCCTTCCATGTCAACAATAATAGTACTAAACTTTCAAAAGAAGAGAGATGAGATCAAGCTTTGAAGTTGGTAGCTAAAAGAAAGTTGTTCGTGAAGGTTGTGCTTAAAACTTTTCCCTTTTGCAATGAGTACATGAACTTTCTTCAAAGCTTTGACATCTTTTAATTCAAATTAAGTGCAGGAGGCATGGTGCTGTGAGATCTGCAAATTGAGGCCTACTGCTGGTTTTGGTATGTCCTTGACGTCACATTTTTTTGTGTAAATAATTGTAGTAATGTGGGAATACACCCGTATACAAACTGTATACTAAGAATTAAAGAACCTACACACTGATATAGTTCTCTACAAACAAAACCCAATCTTCTATACAGGTCTGCTATGTCACTTAAATACTTTTAGAATATACTTAAGGCAGCAAAAAGAAGTTCTTTTGATTTTTTTTTATCTGAAGTATTGATTTGTCATTTTATAGATTTTAGAGATGAGTGCAAAAGTTTTACCTACGCTATGCAAAATTAAGTATGAGACAGGTACGTTGGATGAGCTTCTTTATATGGATATACCTGAAGAGCGTTATACACCATCCGGTCACATTGTTTTATTTGAACTACGCAAAAGTAACAGATCAAAGTTTATATGAGGCAGCATGAGTGGTCCGTGAAAGTCAGCTGAAAATTGTGTTCTCTTCAGATCTAAAGGTTAAATGTTGTTAAGTTAATCCTTAAACTTGTCATTTTGATGTCATTTCACCTTGAAGTTGATAGTGATGACTGATTATTAGAGGGAAGGTTTCTTAAATAGGCGTTTGGACATAGATTTGATTGAGTTTTAGAAAAAAGAGCTTTTGATGTTGAAGCTGAAAAATTGTACTTGTAAGTTGAAAGTGGCGTTTGGATATGCATTTCACTTAAAAAGAAATCAAAGTTTTGTGAGTGGTAAATGATTTTTCACTTGAAAAAAATGATTTAGACAAGTTTTAAAAGTGCGTCTTCAAGAACTAACCAATAAATCAGTCCAAATATGTACACAAACAATGTTTCCAGAGAAAAGGAAAAAACTTCTATGTCCAAATGGTTCCTAAATCTCTTATAGGGAAAAGATCTTCTTTTGATTCTAACTAGTCTTAAATACTTGATATTTGCCCTCGATGGCATATCCAGAATTTTTACTTAGGGTTCAGAATTTAAAGAGGTACACACGAAGAAACCAAGTGGATTCAACATTTACCATATATACATAAAAATATAATTTTGACCTTATATAATGTAATTTTTTGAAGAAGCAGTTCAACGAGTAAGTTGTTTATTCAACTGTCGACTAGTAGAGTTCATGACATGCTAATTCCATCTCGAATATGTATCTGTTTAATGACCAATAATATTCTCATCTCTTGTACTATTTACGATGTGACAATGGAAGCCTAACTTAGTACTCTAAAGATAAAGAATTTGTACTAGAACAAGTCGATAATATCATTTTTGAGAACTCTAGTGCGTGTGGAAGTGAGGATGTCAAAAGTAATGCAATTTTGAAGTTTGAGAGTATCGGACATTATTCCAAACATTTTCCAACATTTGTTTTTGCCATCCGAGCCTATGGAAGAATCTAGGAATGAAGAACAAATTGCTTACGTTCTAAAATTTGCCTCACCAAGAAGACAAAATAGGACCCCTCAAACAAAAGGTTAAAAAGAGCAAAACTTGGACACTTCGATGACAGTATTCATAAACTGATCATGTATGAATATTTGACATTTCCCTTGTAATATTTCATATTGTATGAGGTTATTGTCCTTCAAATTTTAGTGAAACCATGTGATACTATTTTTTATCTTCATGAATTGTTGCAGGTTTGCCTCATTAATACGTGAATTAGCAAGAAGTTTGGACAAAACATTAATCAATAGTTATCCCAAGCGCTATGTCCAATCCCTCCAGGTATTTAGCTTTATTTCAGTCTAATCATCCTGTCAGTGGATTACATGCGCATAAGAATGTCTTGTGTAATGTACTTCAAGTTATAGATAAAACAAAAGGTGACGAGGAGTTTGCATCAAGATTGACACTTGTACTTGACATTCGTTTCTTCCTTAGCTTGTCTACCGTTCAACGATTATTGTGTTTGCCATCGTCATGTTTAAGGGACTTCGCTCTTTTGTGCATATTTGTTTTCAAAGCATGAGTATGAGATACATTAGACATCCTATATTTCTCGAACTTCTTGACAATTTTGAATTGAAAAATTAAGCTTTTTCATGAATTGTAGATATCAGAAATAGTCAGCAGCATGAAAGATCTAATGGACTACAACACGAAATACACGGGCGGACCTGCAGGTAATGAAATAACTCAACCATATTGTTTCAAGGCATTCTTGCTTACTTTGTTTCCTCGTGCATCATGAAAACCTTATTTATCCATTTCTCCCTTAAAAAAAGTCACAATAACTAAATGTTTTTGTTGTTGATATCCTTCATTAATTTCATGTGGCACCATATGGTTTGTTTGATACTCGTTATAATCCTAAAATTAGTATATAAAAAAAAAAGTTATAAATGCCCCTACCGTCCCTTATCTATTTGCAACCTATGATGGAGTCAGTATTTTCATTAAGGAAATTTAAAAATATATAGAAATTAATTTTAACCATGTATGTTTAGCATAATTTTCCCCCAAAGCGGATACAAGTCTTAATACATCTTTGACATCGGACAGTGTCCTGTTTGTTTTCGTAATATGTTATGATGGAAAATGTGACTTATTCAAGCTTGAACATTTCATTTTAGAAGAGTAAAATACAAACTATTGAGAGATGATTACAGCTAACTCTTTCTAATTTTTTAGAAGCAATGGCCAGGATTCATCATGAATTAGCTGCGTCACGTGCGACACATAGTTCAGTTTCAGAGATAGGCCTCAACAACATAAAGATGACGCGATAAGTCAGAGCTCTTCAGTAATAAGTTTCGCTCATTATCCATCTATTGATGAAGGCACAACAAGTTTGAAATGTAGTTCCCAACTTCCTCTACTGCTTCGTCCAAAAGTCCAAAGCAGACCTCATTGAACCAAAAAGAAAGAAACAAATGACAAACTCCGGGGAGAATTCTGTTCCTCCTGCTCCCACCAAGCGCGTGTTGAATCAGCCAGTCTCCACAACTCCTCCTCCTTCTTCCATTAGGCGATCGATAGTTCAACCATCTTGATTGTTTCCTCTAGTACTACATCCGTTGAACCTATATCCGTTGAGGCAAACAAGAATCCGAGCACAAAGGCGAAGGTTGAAGAAGATCTTGTCAGGTTCAGAAGATGTAGTACTAGAGGGAACAATAAAAGATGGTTGAACAATTGATCGTCTGATGGAAGAAGAAGGAGGAGTAAGGTCAAAGAAGATCTTGTCACACTTAATTCCCAAAACTTAGCTGCTGCTAAAGCTGATGTATGTAAACTGTAACAGATTTTGTACACCTATACATATTCTAGAATAATTTTAAGAAAGACGCTACACTATGTCAATACTTATATGTATGTACAAACATTAATGCTTATATCTGTATGCATTTGGACCATCATCTGGACTTTGATGAATATGGTCAAGACCCAATGTTTTAACATCAGAATTGTTCACTTTGTCTTCATTAGTTTGTCTGAAGTGAACACTTCTTCCTCCTTTGTGATCGATGCACCATGAAGCTCAATAATGACATTTAGTTCGACTGATAACTTCATGGTAGTTGCATGTTAAGAAACTTTAGTAATGTAAGTTTTCATTCTTTCTATAACTTTTACTAGTTTGTTTTGTGTGAAATGAAGATCTTTTCTTCTTTCATTGTTGTAATAGCTATAACTGGTTCACTTTTACTTGTCACTATTTTAATTATTAAGGTCAAATTATATGAACTTTGACCAATATTTTAAGATATATTTTTTCATAATATGAGAAGTATTACAACTTATAGCATTTTTCGTATAGTTTTTAACCATCTAAATTTTAGATTTCAAATACTAAATTTAGTTTTAAAGTTTAGTCAATTTTACCTCGAAAAGCAAAACAGTGACAGGTAAATGTTTTAAACAAACGGTCACGAAAGAAGCAGTAATAATTGGAGGGAAAACTGAAATATGATTAATTGAATTTCAGAAACTTTGTAATAAGTGCAAAGCAATGAACAGCCACAGTATGAAGTTGATCCCAAGCAGCTTTTGAGATGGCTGCAAAAGCGACAATGGATGCAATTTTGGCATCAATAGAGGTCATAAGAACATTTTGGATTAGTTTATCTTGTCAAAATCAATTCTTGTATTCGAGGTTGGCAGTTTCAATTTCATTACTGATGATATTTTTCAAAGGGGACAACATGGTGTCGTCAAGATGACCATATAGGTCATGGCCATGAAGTAGCATAGCAATTTGGGTTGTCCAAACCGTGAAGTTGTAGCTGCCAGACAGTTTAATGGGAAGTTCAAATGTTGGGTTGAATTGAATGAAATGTTTAACGATAGGGGAGTCATCAGCATTAGCAACTGGGGTGGAAGGAGTCATTTATCTGTAGGAAAAAATTTTACTAGTTAGAATATTTATGGCTCTAATACCGAATAAAGAATTAGAAATAGAATAGATGAAAAGTGTTTTACTTTGATGAGACTCCCGTGGAGTTTATATATAGATGCAATAAACAAAATTAGCCTAAATTACCACACTTTCTAAAGTGACTCTTGAAATCTCTGTATTATTTTTATTTCAATATTACAAACTACACAACAACAAATTGCGCTAATGTAATTCATACACTTTCTAAAGTGACTCTTGAAATCTCTTTATTATTTTTATTTCAATATTACAAACTACACAACAACAAATCGCGCTAATGTAATTCATACAC